>WSUI01000111.1:44929-57199 GCA_019633595.1 Tulasnella sp. UAMH 9824 | reverse complement strand
AGTGACGCCGTGCCGTGGACGCACCTCCACAAAATCCATCAACTGACAAAATTTATCCTGTAAAAGGCCTGCAGCAAACCATGACGAGTAATGTTGAATTAGAGCCTCACACCACCCACGATCGCTGTGTTGGCGTAAGTTAATCAACATTTCCGAATGCACTTACACCGCGCCTCGCTGTTCGATTATCGCATACGGCTCCAGAGGACCCGTGCCGTATTTCCGAAACCCCGACTGCGGACGGGTTGGCCAGATAACAGAAGGGCGTTGTCCGTCCTGTCATAAGCAATCCCCCGGGCATTTCCGGCCATAACAGTCAACAGTCGCAAAAAGAAAATTCAGCTTCACCGCCTTTTTTTAACTTGGGGATCCTATACTCTCCGATCTGTCGGTAGCATCATCCTGGAGGTGAAGAGCACGGAGAGAAGCTGTCGTCGAAAAGGGAAAGGAATCTGCTCCATATAGGGTCTTGGGCTTGAGAGCAACGACAAACATTTCCGACGTCGCGGACTCTTTTTGCTCCCAAATGCTCCGTTTTAGACTTGGCGATTGCTTCCTGTGCAGCCACATTGTCATTCGAAGCGTTCTTTCTTCGCGTGGGTTAAGGATGCCGCGACTCCATTCAACGAGAAGCCATTGCTTGCTTTTTCGGGGGTTCTCCCTAACTGATGTCGCTTTTCTCACACACAAAGGTCTCCCCTGCGTCGCTTCATCCAATACTCCGAGCCGAGTCGAATAATGCGTGCACTGCTCTTTTCTCCCCGTCCGTTCAGTTGCCGCTCATCATCCCGGTCGGTTGCAGTCAATCAGGTGAGTGGGGGGGGTGGAGGGGGGACCAATAAACTCCGGCTTTGGATAACACGAACCGACAGATCACCGTCGACTCTGCCACACGACCACAATCTCGATTTCGGATTTGTTTGGGCAGAGCGAGGAGGGGCGCGCCCAAGTTCGGGTGACATTTCGAAAAAAAAAAATTCATCATCATCAACAAGTTGCCTTTGATGCGGGGAGGGACAAAGCGTTGACGGCTGTGGCCAAAGTTCTGGGTGCACCGCGGCCGGGCATTCGGCGTTCCTGATCCATCCCTAGGTTTTTGGGATGAAATCACATCGGACTAGCCTGATAAGGCAGGTATGTGATGAAAACCTGTTACCCACAGACCCCCAAAAACAACCCGTGAAATGACGTAGCGGGTTCTCCCGACAGAACGGGGGGGAGGGGACACAGCAGCGAGCGCCTCTTCCTTCCTTCTTCTACTTCCTGTGGCTTTTCTATGGGTTTGTTGACCGTCTACTTGACCCTTCATGACTCCGGCTGAGTTTTGAGTTCTGCGTTTCATGTCGTTCCATTCGTCGCTGAACCCTTGTATCCGAGACATCACACACACGTCACCTCCCTATATTCCCTCTCTCCCTTCCTCTCTCTGCTCTCAAACTTCGGGAAACCCTTCTGGGGACGGGTGCCACCGATCACCAAATCCGGAACTGGGACGGGGTTCGGTGTCCTCTCTTCCTCTCACGCAGCGGGAATCACCCCAATTTCCACGAAGCTCTCCTTCCGCGTCTCGTTCGATTCTAATTATGTTAACTTCGGGAAGAGGTTGGATCAACAGGCTCGAAGTATGGGGTTGCTCAAGCCTTAGGTTAGGTCCCGTTCGTCTGGACGCCCAAAAGCAGAAAGAATAATGATCGCGCAAAAAAGTTTGGAAGGGATCGTCCATCATTTTTCCACGGTTTGGGAGGAAGCCGGGTCCAAATTAGGCAGGACCCACGTGGTTACGACGGGCGCTCCCACACCCCGAATCCGTCTTGGCCGTCTGGAACGCCGAATCACGAACTTGAAGGGCAGCGAGACGTGAAAAAAAAAAATGGTTGGGACGACCCAAATCACCCTTCTCGCGATCGCGATGCACGCGCCCCCGGTGATTTGAGAGAATACGTGGATCGTCCACGACATCTTTTTCCTACAAGATTCCCCATTTGTGAAGGCGGTCCCCCGAAGAAGGACACAATCCAAAGCTCCATCCCTCCCTCCCCCTCCCCCCTCATCACCATCAAGGGACGGAACTCAACCATTTTACTCCGACAGACTCCGAAACAGAAGGTGCAAAAGATAAGACCAACGAACTCCTTCTCGGCGCTCGCATGACCGAACGTCGGACAACCCCATACCAAAATCATCCCTTGCTCCAAAATTACTTTTCCTCCCAAGCCCTCGCCCGAACCCCCGAGCTCACGACGTCAGAAAAACTACCCTCGTAACGAAATATGCCGCGTTTTTCAAGGGTAGAAAGGGAGAGAGCGAGGGAACTAAAGGCCCCCACTGCCCAACGTCCTGGACATCTTCAATTGATCATTCCCCGGCGCTCGTCATCCTCCCGAGACATCGTTTACCTATTACCCCATCCGTTATGTCGATCATGCTGTAAAAAATAATACAGAGTCCAACGCAGCAAGCCGTACACAAAGGCCCAGAGCCACTATCGGCCACCTTCGAGCCCCTGGAATCGCACATCACCTCGCGCTCCGGCACCCCTCAAAAGCCGCAATCGCTCAGCGCGAGAATAAATTTTTTTTCGGTTACAGGCAAATCCGTGCTCGAGACACCAAAACACCAAGATTAGACTCCCCCCCTACAAGCGAAATTACTTGTTGATCTGCGTTTATGGGCAATCGCAAGGGAAGGCGGGTGATTGAGGGTGGATAGGGCACTGAGATGGGGAAAGACCCGAAACCCGAAAAAAAGAAAACAGAATTCTATGGAGTTCTGAATCTTCCGAACAAGAAGTCCATCTCCTTCCTCCCAAAAGGGTGTTTATCGCTCAAATCCCGAGAGCGCGTGAACGAGGGGAGAGGGGCGATGATCTTCTGGCTCGAAGCCGTGTAAATCCGGCCATGGGGAACGTGAAATCCGACGCGAGACCTTTACGTTGGCGAGAGCTGTGGGCTTCTGGATCGAACAGAAGTGTCGACCAAGCGGATCACTGACCGACTGAGAAGGCGACTTGTGATCCTCGAGAACGAAGCTCCTTTGACAGGCGAGGACCTGCCTTCTCCGTGCAACCCATGAAGCTCCAAACCCCCAAGTCGAATCCAGGTCCCAGACGCTTGCCCGTATTGTTGACAAAAGCGTACGTCCAACGTTTTTGAATTGATTGCTCAGAAAGGCTGGAATGGCCCCGAGGGAAGTGAACAAGGCAATTCCGGAGATGGTGCTTTGCTCCGTTTTGTGCGGGATGGCCATAAACATGTCCATGCGCTTTGTCCTCGCCCAAATTGACGTGGATAAGCTCGCACCATTGCAGGAAAGAACAATGCCGTAGAGGCAAACGAAGGACCTGAGCCAAAGGCTGCACAACCTGCGTGTCATGGCTCGACGGAGAGCCTCTCGCCGGAGCCGAGGGGGATCGAAGCGGAGCATAACTCAACGAAAAGAAAACAAAGCCCAGCGCGGTAGCCGCGATGTTTCGAAGGAGGCTTTTTCCCTCGGCTTTTGAACGGGGCTCTCATTCAAAGTGCAGCGGTGCGCTGTCATCGGGGAACTCCGAGAAAGAGCAAAACAAGGCGCAGTCCATGCGTTTCTGAATCTTGTGCGTGCGCGCGCACGCGTCCCAGTGCGGGATGTACGAACCCACGGATAAATTCATGTGAAGAGAAGGAACGTATATTATAGATCGAAGAACGGAGAAAAGGAGCCTTCATCATACAAACCACCCCCCCAAAAAGTTCGTCCGGAAAAGCAAATTCGATTCATCTCAGCTCAATCGATGGCGAGCAGACGCGCGCACCCCCTCTCCAGAACCTCGAGCTTACCATAAGAAAGCCGAGATAGGAGGTCGAACGAAAAAAACAAACTCCCTCTCCTCCGTTCGAAAGGCAATGGAAACTATATTGGAAGCGAAACGAAAACCTCGTTGCCGACCTTGAGAAAAAAGGGAGATAGCCTTTTGGTCACGTCGGAACGCTAGAAGGGGGTGGGCCCAGTTCCGGACAGCCTAGAACCACGAAAATCCCACAGAGGTCTGCTGCTTTCACGAACGCGGCGGTGTAACCCTCAACGTTGATTGGGCGAGGCTCCCGATGGGTGGAGCTGCCGGAACCTCCGCAACCAACGATCACTAAGCGGTCCGAGAGAGCGGAGAACTCGTAAATTATATGAGGGAGCCTTTTGGCTCAAGCTCGCAAGGGCAATAGAGGCTCGCTTCCAAGATTTCCCAAGGGATGTGAAGAGAACAGACCGCTTGTAGCATAATGAAAAAAAGACCTTTGCAGGATCGACCCAATTGTGTGAAGAAGAATAAGAGTAGGCGGCGTGTTCAGCCCGGGTTTGCAGGCACAACACGCAAGGCTTTTATTTTTTCTGAGCACGAGCGTCCGGAAGCGCCATCAGTGAGACCTTTTTAGCACATCGCCGGCGGAGGGTTTTGGCTGGGAACAAGGGTCAACCCAGCGGAGCTGCGTAAAATATTATACGACCAGAGACGGTCACCCGCGTTGTCCGCGTGCCTCAGAGCGTTGGAGTGGCACGAAAGCATATTCATGACGTGGTGTCGACAGGCCGTCCATACACAAGGCATGAGAGCTGATGGGAACGTGCGGAAATCCGCCCCCCCCAGTGATGCTTGACCTCAGCGAGATACGTGGGCATCCACAAAGGATACCGAACCCGGACCAGACCAGCGTTCAGAAGGCGGCGCTACGAGGTTCGGGACGTTCGTGATGTCTTGGGGGTTGTCCTTGACATCCCCAGGAGCGTGGAAAGGTCCCCGATTCAGCGCCTAGAAGGTGTAAACATGAGATTCGATTCCGGACCGCACCCGCACTAAGGTCACTGTTCCATGGCAAGCGAAGCTCACCAGCGTTGCTGACCTATGGAGGTCCCTGTGACGAGGGTATGTGAAGCGTCTGGGAGGGTATCTGGCATGTGTCGGTGGTGGTCGGAATTTTTTTTTCATTTTTTTTGGTTACCCGATATCGTTGACGCCACACGAACGACCTCCATGATCGCCGGACCTGCAGGCTAACGGAGGGCTGGTGGCGGCGTCTACGCCCTTTCCTAGGCGTCCTCAAGCCTTTTCATCGTGGCTTACCGTCCTAGCTCGGAGGTCGTCGTTCGGTGTGATCTGGCGATGGTTGCTCTTTTGGGTCTCGTCGGGCGTTTCAGCGCATAGCTCCGACGATCGACCCGGCAAGGTGCGTTGCCCTCCGTCCTTAGCACCCAATGTATGGACAAAAGTGAGCTATCCACGGTCTTGAATGAAACGACTTCAATATGTTGACAACTAATATTTAATCTACACGACTCTGCTCGGCCCCCCCCCGGACTAGATGTAGATGGGAAGGGTAGGGTTCAAGCCTAACCATTCAGGGCCAGTTACCAGTCCATTCTCCTCGATAAGGAAGTCGATGGGAGCAGTGACGAGAGCTCCGCGGATACCAGACAGCTTCTGCTTGATTTGATAGATGGGAAGGTCGGAGGCGACATGGCCGGTCTTGACCTTTGGCAGGTACGCCTGCACATTCGTCTGGATTCAGCACAGCCATTGCGGGGATGGCGCACGTAAAGAAGCGAGACTCACCTTGTATTGGTCCCAATTGCGAACGACGTCCGTCGGCACGGTCTTGAAAATCTCGCCAAAGATTTGTCGGTTCTTCCTCGCAGTTCCATCCCAGAGCTCCAAGAATTGGTCGGATAGCGGGTCAGCGACTAGTTCGTCTTCACTGGACTGAGTTTCGTCCTCTGATGGATACGGAACAGCTCGCATGAACGAGGTGACCGGCTCTTTGCCCGTTTCGCAGAATTGAGGTGGGATGAGCCCGAGGTGCTCTAATGAAGGGCCCATGTCAGAAGAGTCGAGTCTCGACGAGCCTTGGTTCGCAAACCTTTCATGATCTTTCTTCGTAGGGTTGCGGCGAATCGGTTGGCAACGAACTAGAAGACGTTCCGGAGACATTAGCCGATGAATCGTATAGCTTGCAGATGATCCACCTACCGGACGTCCATCCACAGTCGTCTGGATTTGATCAGTGTCTTCGACCACGACAGCGATCTCGGAATCACCATCACCCTTTTGAGAGCGGTCGTTGATGTTCGCAGAACCCATCTACAGGCCATGAAGCCGCTAGTCAAACACGTGGTCTCTTTAGTGCGTTTCAGAGCACTCACAATAACGCGACGGTCATCCACAATCATAACCTTTGAATGAATATACAGCAACTCCGTGACATAGCTACAGACAAGTTTCATGTCAGCCTATACGTGGGAACCATTCGAAAGACGTACCAGTCCTTTTCCTCCTGCTCGCTTCCCAACCATTGCTCATCCATCAGACTAGTGGTGTCGGCTAACAAATGCTGCGACAGCGAGTCTGAAACCTCCTCGTCGCTCCGTCCAGCTGCTCTCTCGAACTTGCGAACGACCTGTTTCGCCTCGTCCAAGTTCTCGTAGAACTTGACCTCCTCGACCAAGGTAGTTCCCTGCTTTTCCGTCGTCCCGAGATCGGACGTATTCTCACCTGGAGCGCCCCCGTATCTTCTTTAGACTGGGTTACAACAGCTTTGGCAAGCTCTTACCAGAGTATGTAGCGGGAGCAGTGATTTGGATCTTATCCTGCTTCCAAGGCGTATCGTTGCCCAAGAATACTCGCGCCTGAGCGATCTGAGCTTGGAAGAATGAGACGCCCGAATCACGAGCCATTTGGTCGATGAAGGACTTGGGACCGTTGATGCGGTCGAAGGCCCGCAAGTGGTAGAAGCGAATATAGTCGGTTCTGTGAGCGAACGTGGCGGTTGAGAGAGTCTGCTTCAGGGATGAGAACGGAAGTAGTGCTCACGGCTCGTAGCCAGCCTTACGAATCAACTCGTAGATCGAGTTCCCTCCACGGTTCATCGTCCTCCATTGACCCGCCATGATCGTCTTGATAGCGCCCTCCTTCTCAATGTCGCCTGAGAAGCCAGGGACTTCAGGCAACACGACGAAAACCTAGAATTCCGGGAAGACTCGGTAAGTCTATCGGCACTTTTCCCAAACGGGAGTGAATATGCGAGCCTTGAATTTCTTTCCCTCTCTGGCAGCGCTGAGGATCCGTTCAACGAGCGCCTTGGCAATCTTGTTTACGACGGGGCCACCATCAGCTGCGTTGGACAAGCTAAAGTCACCAGAGCAAGTCAAAACCCCGTTTCAGGCGGGTGGACAAGGGTCCGGGACCTACAAGAATTGATTCTCTGCAAATGCATGTAACACACGAATTAACTCCCCATCCTGAAGCACGGAAAGTAGAATGAAACGCACCGATGTAAATGAAGTGATTCGCCTCCTGAATCAATTGGATATACGCGTTCTGGATGCTCTGTTCTTTCAAAACGCCATGACTCCAATCCGAGACACTTCGAACCACTTGGACATTACAAGTCCCAGTGGTTTGCTGATAATGGTCGTCATATACGGCGGCTGTAGCTCCTTCGGGCGGCTGGAATGGTGTGAGGGCATTCAGTCCAGAACCTGAGGATTCGCCAGAGGGCTGAGAGTCGTCATCGGGTTGCCATTTGTTTTGGAATTTCGCTCCAATTGAATTCCAGACATCAGCGTAAGGTAACTTAGAGACGGGCTCCTGGGGGAATTTGGCGATATTGTGAGGGAACGCGAGCCAGTCGTAAGTTCTGGCCGGGCGATTTTAGCTACTTGCTGCTAGAATCATTCCGCACACGAGTACTCACACGTCATCATTGTACTTCTCTTTCTTAATCTTGTTCCACCTCTCAACGAAATGCTGAACTATATCCAAAACCGCTGGACCCGCCAGGGCAAGGTGAACGTCATGCCAAGGCATACGGGCGGTTTCAAGGATGCTGATCTGGCTCGAGACAAAGTTGTCGACTTGTTGGAAGTCCATAACCCGACCGTTGTTGTAATCTTGTCCCGGGAAAAGGGTGCGAGTAAAGTCCGTAGGGTGACAGTCGGCTAGCGGACTGAGTAAACGATGATTAGCCGCAGGTCAAAAGCCACGTAGCCAGTTTGGTCTGTGGGGATCGACGCACTGATTGTGAGTATCCCAACGACCAAAGCACAAGTCAAGGCCACCAATACAAGCTCGGTGGTTGTCGACGACTACAACCTTCTCGTGGTGAGACCAGAATTGAACGTCGTTCTTGGAACCAATGTGATCGGGGTGACGCTTGAAGAATATTTGCATCGAAGTCAGAGTGGTATGGCATTCATGCCGAAGAAAGAAGCATACCATCACTTTGATATTTGGGTGCAGTGCCTGCAACGCTTCCTAAAAAGACCAATTGGCCGGGGCATTTATATCATAAGGTCACCGAGTCGATAGGATGCAAATGAGAAACAGCCAACCTTGGTGTGATTACTACTCATGTTCATAGTCTGAGTGACCTCCTTGTAAACGCAAATGTAGACCTTGACGCCTTGCTCGGCTTTGCGCTTGAGCAAGCGGTCCAAACGGAATTGAGGAAAATCCGAAGGAGGTCGGCGGAGGTACAGCTCCGGACTGAGCCACCAATCAAGGATGAAGATGCATTGTCTGGCTGATTCGAGGATCTCGGAGACTGCCCAGAAGTAGTCTAAGACGTGGAGTTGAGGGTCGAGTCAGTTTGTAGGGATACAGGTAGTATATATTTCGCTCACCGTGTCCATCTATGTACCTAAAAGCATTTCGTGAGTTGCGGAGTCAGCAGAAAATGATGTGTTACGATTCAAAGCATTAATTCATCTTACCACTTCACTGCGTTGCGAGAACGTTCTCCAGCAAAGCTTCTGAAACGATGCGAAGCGCAAATGCTCTCCCGGATCTTGTCGACTTGCTTCTCCTCCGGATCATCGTGGTTATCTGGAGGTGGAGAAAGAAGCTTAGCAATGCTCGTCGCAGTATTTAAAGACTAAAGGAGCCCACCGTTTCTATCGACCGCGCCTGGAAAGAGTCGGGGTATTTAGTATTTGCTGAAATAGACAGCTGCTGGATTAGGACTACTTACCTGACACTGTATCCGGCAAGGAAGGTTAGAAGATACGTTCAACAGAAATCAAAGAACAGACATCCAAATCTCGCACCTGTCTTGAATGTGGCAACAACACCTTCTTTCAATGCATGCCTCGCTCCATGTTCTTGCACGAATTCGCTGAGGTGGTCTATTTCTTTCTTGAGCCAACTCATTTGCTTGCTAGGTCGTAGTGGGAGAGGGAGAGAGGTTGAGGGGTCCTGGGTTATGACGACAAAGAAGATATTCGACTGCGGGGGGCGGCGGCGTTTCCACTTCTCGTCGTTATCAGTGAATCGTCATCGATATCATCTTGGCATCGTGGCTCCTGCCCTCTCCCAACCAAAAAGCCGCTTTGTGGCTGTGTACTCCGATAGCAATGCCGGTGGAATGCTGCTAGTGCCGACAGGGTTTCGTCCAGTTGGCTGGGTGAGGAACGGAGGCCGCATGGCGTGCGAGCAGGGTTGTGGCGTTCGAATGTGTTACCAGAATAGGCCCTTTCTACAAACCAGAATAACTCAAAGTCCACCAGCATTGGCAGGTCGCGATAGTTTGCGAGTCATTGGGAGTAATGGTCGACACTAATGAGGCACCTACACAGAGTCGGATGTGAGAAACGCGGGATCCGAGATCTGCCGCCGCCGCTCCTTTACCGCAGAGCAAGCTGCATCCGTCCAATCAACATGGAAGCTTTGGGAATTGGAGAAGGCCGTTCCATAGAGCAAGGTAGCGGTGTGGACCCTGCAATTACAACTCTCCAAGCTGCTCCGGTGTGTCTCTTGCTGTTCTAGGCCAAATAGCTAGGATATCGTTAGCTGACGTGAGCTCGGCCGCCCAAAGGTTAAAAGACCTCTGAGCGCTTATGAGCAAATGGAGGACGTCACGCCTAACCCGAGCCCTTCCCTATTTGTGGTCCCTCCTCCATTTGACGAATCGTCTTCTGGTGACTGCTACTTCGTGTCGTCCGAAGGTATCCGATTCAAAGTCCTTCGCCATTCCCTCATCCACGCGACCCGCTACTTTGAGGATTTCTTTCAAGATGTACCCCCTTCAACCTCACACAACGACTTGCCTTCATTCTACTTCGACGAGAAAGCCAGTACCCTTCACTCTTTACTCGTCGTTCTGTACCCCGTTCACACGGAGGAATTCATCGACGTGCAGAGCATGCTGGAGCTTATCGAGCGCCAGGAAAAGTACGCTATTCCTGACAGCACGATGATGCACGCGGTGTCGGTCATCGTTGGGAGGAGTTACGCCGGCCCGGCCCCTGTGGATGATGTGATGGATGTATACGCGATAGCGTGGAGTAGTGGGTATCGCAATGAAGTGAAGCACTTTTCAAGGTTCATGCATAGAGTGGACTTGACGGACCAGAGCATCGTCGATCGGCTCATCCGTATCTCTGGGAGCACCAAATCTTATACGGCATTGATGGAGTTACGGCGCGAGCGCGAGGCGGCCTTAGACGGGATCATCGAAGCCCTCGAACCGAAGAAGCATTTCTGCCTTTCACACTCCTCATCAGATACCATGTTCTTTGCGTTCATTTCCATGATCAAGACGGCCGCTCGGAACGCGCTCCTTGAGCCGTGCCCCACTTGCCTGGATGCCTTCGAGTTCTTGGGCTTACAGGGCACGGACGAAAAGCGAACGGTTACATGGTGTTCTACATGCTATTCGAAGGCCGATAAAGCAAAGTTGACAAATCAGCTTGAAGCCGCGATCGAACGCTACCCTCAGACCATATCAATGCAAGTATATCGGTCTCCTCTGCTCATCCCATTCTCCACATGACTGACGTTACCACTGACGCCTAGCCAACCCGACGGAGACTTCTGGGGTCAGTGGATATAATAGACGACCGAAAGCTTTTCGGGTCTTGTAGTTACGTGAGGAATTGCAGAGCAACATTGAACTCATCTAACCAAAAATGTCAATCCAGCGTCCGTTATAATCGTTAACGTTGGCATGATAGCTCCTGCCCTGTCTAAACTAAATAGGCACTTGTTGCTATGCATCCCGATGGGAGTTGTCGCTGGGGTGTTGCTGGTACTGCAGGGGTCTTCGTTTAGCTGACTGGTTGGTACACCTTATGGCGTGCAAGCAGGGATGTGGATATCTCGATCGTTCGGCCACCATCTCACCCGCAATACCCTTTACTGCAGGGCCGAAGTTCTTGGAATCGACTAGCACTTGAAAATTGCGATGTTTTAGGGGCACTTGGAGTTGAGCTTACGCAAAACCGGATGTGAGAAACGTTAACGCGGCGTCCGAGACCGTGACCGCTCCTCCACCTTAAAGCGACAAGCATCGGTCCAACCAACATGAGAGCCTCGGGGATCAGAAAAGGAGGCTCCAAATGGAAAGGTAGCGGTGTAGGCGATGTAATCACGACTGTTAACGCTGCCTTGGTGCCTTTCCTCTTTTTGTACCTTTGACGACGGAAGTGGCTGACTTGAGTTCCAGGCGGAGAGACCTCCCGCCGATGCTGAACAAATGGAGGAGTTCACTCCTACTCCTGGCAATCTCCAATATGTGGTCCCCCCTCCATTTGACGAATCTTCTTCCGGGGACTGCTACTTTGTATCTTCCGACGGCATCCGATTCAAAGTCCTTCGCCATTCCCTCAACCACACGACTCGCTACTTTGAAGATTTCTTTCGAAAAGTGCCCTCTTTGACCTCACACAGCAACTTGCCTACATTCCACTTCGACGAGAAAGCCAGCACCCTTCACGCTCTACTCATCGTTCTCTACCCCGTTCACACGGAAGAATTCTTCAGCGTGCAGAGCATGCTTGACCTTATCGAACGACAGGAAAAATACGCTATTCCTGAAAGCATGATGATTCGTGCGGTTTGGGTCACCGTCGGGAGGAATTACTCTGGTCCGGCCCCAGTAGATGATGTGATGGACGTATACGCGATCGCCTGGAGAAGCGGGTACCGCACCCAAGTGAAGCACTTCTCAAGGTTCACGCACCGAGTGAACTTGGCAGACCAAAGCATCGTCGACCGGCTTATTCGTATTTCTGGAAGCTCCAAATCATTCATCGCGTTAACGGAACTACGGCATCAGCGGGAAACAGCCTTGGACGGGATCATCGAAACACTCGAACCCAGGAAACACTTTTGCCTCCCTCACTCCTCATCGGACGCCATGTTCTTTGCGTTCATTTCCATGATCAAGACGGCCGCTCGGAACGCGCTCCTTGACCCGTCCCCCATTTGCCTGGACGCGTTCGAGTTCCTGGGCTTACAGGGTACGGACG
>WSUI01000111.1:13414-44642 GCA_019633595.1 Tulasnella sp. UAMH 9824 | reverse complement strand
GTTAAATGTCAATCGAGCGGTCGCTCTATCCTTGGCATCATTGCTCCTGCCCTCTCTAAACCAAAGGGACACTTGTGGATGCTCAGTCCGACAACAATGCGATTGAAATGTTGTTGGTACTGAAGAGGGTTTCGTTCGATTGGCTCGTAACCGACGCCACACGGCGTGTGAGCAGGGATGTGGCGTTTCTCTCTTTCATCGACCATCCCACCCGCCATACCCCTTAACTTCATAAGCAGAATTTCTCGAAATCTACTAGAGCTTGGGCGCTGCGGTAGTTCAAAGGACACTTGGAGTTAGATGTTGAATGAGTAGCCTACACCAAGCCGGAAGTGAGACACGCGGCCTCCAGGATCGTCGCCGGTCCTCCTCCGCTAACCAACCAACATCCGCTCAATCAACATGAAAGCCTCGGGGATCGGAGAAAGGAGCTCCAAATGGCAAGCTAGTGGTGTAGACTATGCAATCACGACTATCGATACTGGCTCGGTGCGTCTCTTCTTATATCGTTTAGCTCGGGATTCGCTGACTCGAGCCCTAGATCGGCAGACCGCCCAACGATTCCGAACAAATGCAAGAGATCACTCCTACCCCTGGTGCTCTCCAATATGTGGTCCCTCCTCCATTTGACGAATCTTCTTCCGGAGACTGCTACTTCGTGTCTTCCGACGGCATCCGATTCAAAGTTCTTCGCCATTCCCTCATCCACACGACCCACTACTTCGAAGATTTCTTTAAAGATGTACCTCCTTCAACCTCAAACAGCGGATTGCCTACATTCTACTTCGACGAGAAAGCCAGTACCCTTCATGCTCTACTCATCGTTCTGTACCCTGTTCACAGGGAAGAGTTCATCGACGTCCAGAGCCTGCAAGAGCTTACCGAGCGCCAAGAAAAGTACGATATTCCGGATAGCACGATGATCTATGCAGTTGCATCTATTGTCGGGAGGAACTACAACGGCCCAAACCCCGTGGATGATGTGATGGACGTGTACGCGATAGCGTGGAAGGACGGGTACCGCAACGAAGCGAAGCACTTTTCAAGGTTCACGCACCGAGTGGACTTGACGGACCAAGCCGTCGTCGACAAGCTCATCCGAAACAGTGGGAGCTCCAAATCATACATGGCCTTGATGGAACTACGGCGCGAGCGGGAGGCGGCGTTGGACGGGATCATCGAAGCGCTCGAACCCAAGAAACACTTTTGCATTTCTCACTCTTCATCAGACATCATGTTCTTCGCATTCATTTCCATGATCAAGACGGCCGCCCGAAATGCGCTCCTCGAGCCATGTCCCACTTGCCTGGACGCGTTCGAGTTCCTGGGCCTGCAGGGCACGGACGAGAAGCGAACGGTGACATGGTGCTCCACGTGCTTCTCTAAAGCCAATAAAGAAAAATTGACGAATCAGCTCCAAGCCGCGATTGAACGATACCCTCAGACCATTTCAATGTAAGTACTTCATTCCCCTAGGCTCGTTCCGTCTGTCACGTTGCTAACCCTGCTACTGACGTCTAGCCTACCTGACGCAGACTTTTGGGCTCAATGGATGTAATAGACGCCGGGGCTTTTATCGAGGCCAGTGGTTGTTGCTGAGCCCAGGAACACTGTTATCGCAGACAGCATTGAATTTATCCTCTCAAAAGTTTCAATCGAGCGATGCATTGAAGGGGTGTTCTATCGTTTTGCTGGGCTGGTCGAAAGGACGCCACATGGCGTGCAAGTAGGGCCGTGGAGTTTCAGTTGCTCACCGCCAGAACCAGAATACCTCGGAATCTACGAGTATTTGTGGGTTGCCGCAGTTCAAGGGTCTCTTGGAGTTCGATGCTGAGTGAGGAGCATACCAGGAAAGTGATGTGAGAAACGCGGCCCGGCAAATCATCATAAGCATACGTACGCCCACGGCAGAGTAAGCTGCGACCCGGCATCCCTCCAGTCAAAGATGAAAGCATGAAAGCCTTGGGGATCGGAGAAGGCACTTCGCAGCGGATAAGTAACGGTGTAGAGCACGCGATTGCAATTCTCCAAGCCGTCTCCGGTGCGTCTGCTCCTTGTGTCGTTGACGTTTTCGTTCGGCATTTTCGCTGACGTTGCACCCGGC
This sequence comes from Tulasnella sp. UAMH 9824, assembly GCA_019633595.1. Classification (NCBI taxonomy): domain Eukaryota; kingdom Fungi; phylum Basidiomycota; class Agaricomycetes; order Cantharellales; family Tulasnellaceae; genus Tulasnella; species Tulasnella sp. UAMH 9824. The sequence goes on along the minus strand of WSUI01000111.1, from coordinate 42,538 downwards.
GGCACCCAAGGGCAACAGACCTTCGGGCGCTTCCGCACAGATGGGGGGCGTCGTGTCTGTCCTGGGCAACTTCCAACTCGCGGTTCCTCCTCCGTTCGACGAATCGTCTCCTGGCGACTGCTACCTGGTGTCTTCTGACGGCCTCCGGTTCAAGGTTTCCCGCCACTCCCTCATCCACACGTCCCGCTACTTCGAAGAGCTCTTTCGACGCTTACCGCCTTCAGCGTCACAGATCGAGCTGCCAACGTTCTACTTCGATGAACCCGCCCGGATCCTTCACGCGTTGCTCATCGTCCTCTATCCCGTCCACACCGAGGAGTTCATCGACGTGCAGCAATTGCTGGAGCTGATAAACCGCCAGGAAAAGTACGCCATTCCGGAGACCTCGATGATGTATGCAGTTTCGATCATAGTTGGAAGGAACTTCAACGGCCCAGCACCTGTGGATGATGTGGTGGACGTGTACGCGATAGGATGGAGCAGGGGTTGGCGCAAAGCAGTGAAGCACTTTTCACGGTTCATGCACCGAGTGGACTTGGGGGAGCAAAGCATCGTCGACCGGATTATCGGTAACTCTGGAAGCTCCAAATCCTACATTGCACTCACGGAACTGCGGCACCAGCGGGAAACGGCCTTGGACGGGATCATCGAAGCCCTCGAGCCCAGGAAACATTTCTGCCCTTCCCACTCTTCATCGGACACCATGTTCTTTGCGTTCATTTCCATGATCAAGACGGCGGCTCGGAACGCGCTTCTTGCACCGCATCCGGCTTGCGAGGACGCGTTCGAGTTCCTGGGGTTACAAGGCACGGACGAGAACCGAACGGTCATGTGGTGCTCTGCATGCTATTCGAAAGCCCACAAGGTCAAGCTGACAAACCAGCTTCGAGCCGCGATTGAACGGTATCCTCAGACCATCTCAATGTACGTACTTGCCGTTTCCTGGGCTCAGCTTGACCGCGCCGTTATTGACGCTGTTACTGACGTTTAGCATGCCTGAAACCGATGCTTGGGCTCAGTTGCGGAAATATTAGACGAGGGAATAGTTTTCCGATTGTCGTTGCGACGTGTCGACTCGTCGGTGGAGAGGCTGCTTGCTATATGGCAGGCCAGCGGGATGTGCCCGAAACGGTGTGTGAATTTAGTGTGGCGTCATGGTCTGGACCAATCATGGGCGGTTTTACGGGTACAGCCTCCGTTCCTCCGTTTATCACCCGTTCAACTTTGTCTTGGCAGTAGCAAGCCACTTGCAACCAACCCTTAGATCGTCACAACGCTATATCAAACTGAGGCACTGTCACAAAATTAATACCGCTGCCACGTAACATCCATCCCAAACTTTTGTTACATCTAGTGACCTGGAGATTTGAGTGTTGTATGCATCCATATAGGCAAAGATGATAGCAGCCAAGTCTAGACGAGCTCATACTGCAACCCATGGCAAAGATGATCTGTGAAACGCATCACGAGGTGGAGGGACGGTACGAACCGTTCCCAGATGTTCTGAACCCTTACGTGTGCCTTACGGAGGAACTGCACTTGCACCGATCGGACATAAAACACGGCAGTAACCCCCTTCGCTGGCGTTCACTCTAACCACCTTCCTTCTCTCACTCGCTCTCATACTCCTATACCTCCTGCTGTTTGATCTTGCTTCCTTTTAGACTTGGCGATACAGCGTTATCGCATTACAGTGAGTCGCGCGCAACTTGACGCCCTGATTGTCGCTAACCCCCTTTTGGTTCTATTTCAGTCGTTGCCAGCACCTCGATTTCCTTCCACCAACCCCCCCTCCCCCCTCTAAAAGATGCTCTTCGCATTCGGCAGATCTTACGGATCTTTTTACTTTTCTCATGGCTCGGAGAACTACTGGTAAGCGCGCAATTTGGTCCCGTTCGTTCTAGCGGAAAACCCGGAGGTCCTCATCACGGCAACCGTCGGCAAATAGGAAGGGCATGCCCCCCGCGCTTGCCGCGACTTTAAACCAGGAACCACTTTTCCGTACCATATCATTCGGAGAAGGTGGTGCTTACTTCTGGAAGGAGATGGGCAAAGCAGATTCAGCGGGAGCATACTGCAGTGCGTACACGGCCGCCCCCTTGGAAAGATAAACACTTCCTGATACTTCTGTCAAACGTCCACGTGTACAGTGTCAGCAGCAACCGCGATCAACTACCCGCTAGTCAAAGCCATCTACGACTCCGACGAAGGTATCAACTGGGTAGCCTTCGGTCCAGACGGCGCGTTCGTCATCGACACGACCACCAGAGTCATGTCCTCCGACTCGACCATGACCCGCACTTACATTCGAAACGGTGTTCCGAGCCGTGTGCCCCTGCGGTGCGCGACTTTCGGTCCCGAGGGAACCTGGGTCGTCATCGAGGACGACGGAGAAGTGAGGAGCAAAGGTTTACCGATGAACGTCGCGCTGGCTGTGCTGAAGAAAGAAGTTCGGGTGAGCGTTGAGGAGAGGGCGCCTAGCGCTCATCCGCTGACTGATCGTTCGTTGGATTGGCGCAGAAAATCGAACTGAGCCCCTTCTCGGCAATGTACTACTTCATCGAATATACCGACGGCCAGACCGACTGGTGCTTGCCTGTCGAGTGGCAGCCTCACGTGCGCAATATTGAAAAACTAAGTACGTCTGCTCACTCGGGTCTGTCAGCTAGACGGCCTTCTCACATTCGGAACGCGTGCACGCAGCTATCCAAATGGACGTGCCAGCGGACGCTCAGACAGGTAAGTCGGCACGGCCGCCGCAATCTCGCCAACGTTGCTAATAAGAAACCCTTCTCTCACTCCCTTGCCCCCACTTTCTCTCAACACAGACCTCGTCCTCGGAGTGCTCGTCAACATGGTCCGCCAAAAAATCGTCTTCGCCTTCGGTCCCGAGCGCGAACTCTACTGCATCACGAACCAAGGTCGAACCGCATGGCGAGGCTGCTCGCTGACGCTGTCCGCCCTCCTCAAAGAACCAGGCTCACCATCCGCCGTCAGCATGGGCGAAGGTGGCGCCTTCTTCTGGAAGAAAGGGACCAAGTACCTCGTCTCCTCCGCTACCGAGATGGCGTACCCGGAAGTATGGAAGATCTGGAAGAGGGACGAAGCGATCAACTGGGTCGTGTTCGGTCCGGACGGTGAGTCAAACTGTCTTGTCTCCCCTCATTCGCAAGGGGCGGTCGGGTTGACTGTTGAATGACTTTGTTCATTCCAGGCTATTACATCGTCGACACTCCCGCGCGCATCTACGCGAGTCGACAAGACGAGGTCCTTCGCGTGTACGCCCAGAGCAAGAAGCAGGTCCCCATTCGATGCGCCAGCTTCGGCTGGGGTGGGAGCTGGGTCATCATCGAGGACGATGGGACCGTGAGGAGCCATCGGTTGAAGCCGAACGTGCGGAAGGCGTTGCTCCAGGGGAGCGTGAGGGTGAGGGAAAAGACGTCGGTGAATAGCTGGGGTAACCACTAACCGGGGGTCCTTTTTCTTTCTTCAGCATGTTGCTCTTAGCTGGGTAGACCCAACGCAATTCTACATCGAGTACATGGACCAAACGAGCGACTGGTCTCTACCACTCAGCTGGCACCCGACCGTTTCTGACATCGAGGGCAGACGTAAGCCATGGTTTCAATTTCCACGAAGCTATAACCCGACGCGCTGACCCTCTCCCTTCCGCCCACCTCCCTTCTAGTACCTAAACCCGCTTCGAAAGTCGAGCGACTCGAAAAGCTCGCCGTCGGCAGCCCCGAATTCAACGCTGCAGAATACCAGTTCACCATGTCGTGGCGCCACGTCGAGAAGAAGCGTCCTCCGATCAGACACATTTACAAGATCGTCTTCAAGGGGGACGTCTGGGAGAAATACGTTCAATACCGGTATGTGTTCGGAGGGCTCCTGCATCCTTTTTTTTTCATTGGGCGGGTGCTGAGAGGCTTGGGGACGCTCAAAATAGGAACAAGGTCGGGAACGAACAGTTGCTCTTCCACTGCACGTCTCGCAGATGCAACATCGGAGACAGCGGCACCAACACCGAGCTGTGCTCGATCGATGGGTGTGCGCTGTGCGCAATCATGCGCACGAGTTTCGACGTGTCAAAGGCGCGCGCGAGCGGAATGTGAGTGAACACCCTCTGAGGTTGCAGGCAAAAAACTAAGGCCCGTTTCACAAACAGGTTCGGTGTCGGTATCTACACCTCGTCGACCTCGTCCAAAGCAGCGGGCTACGCGTTCAACCACTCTCCGTCGTCGTGCAAGGCGATGCTGTTGAACAAGGTAGCCGTCGGACGGTCTTACTTCACGGGCGTGGCGGACAACGGACGCAGGGCTCCTCCTCCTGGCTACAACTCGGTAAGAGAGCTTCTTTTGGGGAGTATCCTGCTGCTGACAGGCTTTCGTGAAGGTGTGCGGTCTGCCTGGCGACGCGCTCAAGCACGACGAGACGATCGTCTACAACGACGATGCCATCCGTCCACAGTACTTGATCATCTACGAAGACCGATAGTCTACTTCAAACTTTGCACCGCGCTCTCTTCGAAACTACACGCCGCTCTCTGTTCGTCTCGGACTATTCAATCTCCTCTCCTCTTTATCTCAGGGCATGCATCGTTTAATTATTATTTTACCCTCCTCACTCCGGTTTTGAACTCTGGCGCGGGAGTTTGTTTCCAAACCACCTATTATTATATATTGGGAACCTGTACTGTAGTTTGTTATTTGCTTTGTTCTAGTCGTATCGTGGTGGAAACAACCTTCGTCCCGGATGTTATTGCCTGCCTTCCAATTGCCTGGTAGAATACAGTCGAGTCTTGCCGTGGTCGGGGGTTGCTCTGTTACCATACCCGCCAGACATCTTCGTCGGGTACACTAGAGTTATCGTTCGAAGGATTTTCAGCAGTACAGACAAGAGGTCCCTAGATGGCTCTTGGAACTCACATTGATACCATTTGGGGGTATCTTGAAATCGCTTCCCGAAGTTGCGTAGTTAACCTTGTTCTATCGGCTCCCGCGTAACAGGACGAGCACCATGTAACAACCCGTATTCCGTCCGTGCCTTGGATGCCGAGGAACGAGAACGCGTCACGACATGTTGGAAAGGGGGCAAGAAGAGCATTGCGGGCTGCCGTCTTCATCATGGATACGAAAGTGAAAAACATCTTGTCTGAGGAAGAATGGGATGGGCAGAGGTATTTCTTTGGCTCCAGAGCCTCGATGATGCCGTCCAACGCGAACTCGCGTTGCCGTCGCAAGTCCGTCAACGCAATATATGAATCGATGGTTTTTGAGCAGCTGACTAATTTCCCAACGATACTTTTATTCGTCAAGTCCACCGAGTGGATATGTCGGGAGATGAACTGACACGCTTGGCGTGAATCGAACCTCCAGGCTAGGGAGAAGAGCTCAATCGCTCTTTCGATAGGCTTTGTCTTGTCTTGGTAGTATATTTCCATGGCTGTAGAGAACCCAAGAGCGATTCTTGACTCTGGGATGCGGTATTTCTCCTCCATTTCCGCGAGTTTCAGGATGAGCGCGCCGTTCAATAAGTCTGGGACGTGGACGGGGTATAGGAACGCGAGGAGAGCGTGTACTGTTTTGGCATCCTCGTCAATATCGAATGTCGGAAGCTCTGGGGAAGCCGATGGTGATACATCCTTGAGGAGTTCGGCGAAATATGGCGAAGTATCGACGAGGACATGTCGGAGGACCTTGAACCGAGTGCCGTCTGTTGCTTGGAAGTAGCAGTCTCCGGGAGAAGCGTTGTCAAATGGGGGAGACACCGCATAACCGAGTGTGGCGTCCATAAAGTCCGCCATTTGTGTGCTTCGCACCGTTAGAATTGCCAAATTTGGTGGGACTCCTGCCTTTCAGGCGTGAGTGTCCATGTAATTTGTCGAAGGCGCATGGAGGTTTGGCCTTACGGGTGCCCGGGTAAGATATTAGATCTTAAATCTCGGGGAGAGGAGATATTGTTTTGCTAGAGTTGATGACTGTAAGTGATAGGCGTGCGTTGACGGGATGCAAGCGGTCGGGGTTTCGCGCGGGTTTGCTGAGTCAGGATGTATCGGCTCAGCGGTTGCGTCGGGCCGGGACCAATTCTCTCAACCTCCCTGGGCTGAGGCAGCGTGATCCAAAGATTGAAGAGTCCAGGATCAAAAAGAGTTTATACGCGATGATGGAATCTAATCTCGACGCCCAACACGTTATTTTGAAGGTATGGAGAGATACGGTGTAGCGACCGGTGCCCTGCCCGCTAGGTGTGTTCCGATCTACATACTCCTGCAATGAGTCTCGAGGCGAAAAGGCTTGGCGTTATTTTTAAATCTGGTACCTTCGTTCGTAGTTTATTGTTTATTCGATAGTTTTGCGGTGTATACAAACTACTAATAGGTCCCTGATTTTGACGCCGCGTCCAACTGACAGGCACGCTCTTCTCTCATTCACATGCTCGAAATACTAAAATTGCGAAGCGGGCCAGACATCCTCTGGCAAGCTATGTGTTTTCATGACCAAACCTCAGTCTAACCAGAAGGGAACCTCTAAGTGGCGCACGGGACTTACATGGATATCACCTGCGGGTATCTTGAAATTGCGACCTGCATCTGCTTGGTCAATTTTGCTCTATCAGCGCTAGCGTAGCATGACGAACACCAAGTAACGGTTCGTTTCCCGTCCGTGCCTTGGAGACCGAGGAACGTGAAGACGTCGTGACACGCTGGGAAAGGATGGAGTAGCGCGTTGCGGGCCGCCGTCTTCATCATAGAGATGAAAGCGAAGAACATCTTGTCCACGGAAGAATGAGATGGGCAAAGGTATTTCCTTGGTTCCAAAGCTTCCATAATATCGTCCAAGGCGAACTCGCGTTGACGGCGCAACTCCATCAAAGCCATGTATGATTCGATGCTCCTTGACCAGTGAAATAATCTTGCAACGGTATCTCTATCCGTCAAGTCCACTGCGTGGGTATGTCTGGAGATGAACTGGCAAGATTTTGCTGCTCTGAACCTCCATGTAAGTGAGAAGAGGTCAATTGCTCCTTCTACTGGACTTGTCCCGCGCAATTGGAGGACCCGGTTGAGTGTGGCGAGTGAGATGATAAGTCTTGATTCTGGAATACCGTATTTCTCCTCTCTTTGTGCAAGCTTTAGCAAGAGAGGAGCCTCCAATAATTCGGGGATGTGGACAGGATATAGGAGCGCGAGCAGGGCGTGTAAGGTCTTGGTGTCCTCGTCGATATGAAACGTTGGAAGCTCGGTGGGCGGTGATGATGGCATTTCCTTCAGCAGCTCCGCGAAGTATGGGGAAGTCTCGGCCAAGACATGCCGAAGCACTTTGAACCGAACACCGTCTAGCGACTGAAGGTAACAGTCTCCGGGTGAGCTGGCGTCAAACGGGGGGGAAACAGTGAAGCTGAGTGGTCCGTTGGGCAGCATTGGCGGGACTGACGGTTCTGGTGGGCAGCTGGGGAGTGACAGTCAGGGCGCTGGCAAGCATATAAGGCTAGTGTTAGACGTACGCCTTAGCAGTAGAGTATGAGGCCTAAAATAATGTCTGAACAGAGCAGACTTTCGTAAGTGTTAGACGAGAATATCATCACGTGAGCGAACCTGGGACGGCCGCCGGGAAAGAGAACGCCCACGGTTTTGCTGTGTCAGCGTATCGACTATAAGCCAGACTGTCCGACCGTACTTCTCCCCTTCCTTCAGAAGAAGGCAAGTGATATACAGCATTAAGTAGTTCAAAGTATAAGGTAGCTATCAGTATGAGGAACTCTAAACGATAGTCGTTATTTGCTCTAGTCTAGCGGAGAGAACTCTCGCCTAGACAGTAGGGCGCGACTTGCAAGTAACTAATACTAAACAGAGTTGAGTCCCGCCGCGGCAGAAGCTACCATTCTTTCCCCCACCGGCCAGATATCAAATTCTTCGGGTACACTGTGCGCTCATAATAAAGCTTTAGCACGACAGGAGGAGAGCATCTGAATGACAGGTAATACTCACATTGATACCATTTGCGGGTATCTTGAAATTGCTCCCTGCAGTTGCGTGGTCAATCTTGTTCTATCGGCTCCCGCGTAGCATGAAGAGCACCAAGTAACAGCTCGTATCCCGTCCGTGCCTTGGATTCCAAGAAACGAGAACGCGTCGTGGCACACGGGGAAAGGGACTAGAAGGGCGTTACGAGCTGCTGTTCTTATCATGGATATAAAAGTGAAGAACATATTGTCCGACGAAGAGTGTGACGGGCAGAGGTGTTTCTTTGGCTCCAACGCTTCGACGATGCTGTCCAATGCTTGCTCGCGTTGACGGCGCAACTCCGTCAACGCAATGAATGATTCAACACCTCTTGAGAAGCGGACTAACTTCTCAACGATATCTTTATTCGTCAAGTCCACTGAGTGGGTATGTCGGGAGAGAGCTTGGCACGCTCGCGGGGCTTCGAACCTCCAGGCCAGCGAGAAGAGCTCAATTGCTCTTTCTATGGGTCTTGCCGGGGTCGAAGAAAGAATCCCCATAGCTGTCGAGAAACTATAGGCAATTCTCGGTTCTGGGATGCCGTATTTATCCTCAATTTCTGCAATTCTTAGGAAAAGGGTGACGTCAGATAGGTTGGGAAGGTGGACGGGGTATAGGAACGCGAGGAGGGCATGCAGCGTCTTGGCATCTTCGTCGAGATGAAAAGTTGGAAGCTCGGAGGAAGGCGATGGCGGCATCTCTTTCAGTAGATCTGCAAAGTATGGAGAAGTATCCGCCAGGACATGGCGAAGGACCTTGAACCGAGTGCCATCTGTTGCTTGGAGGTAGCAATCTCCAGGAGAAGCGCTATCAAATGGGGGAGAGACTGCGTAGCCGGATGCAGCTTCCAGAAGTTCTGTCATTGGTGTGTTCGGCGTCCTTCGAGGGGTCCAGGGTGAGTGTACGATTCAACAAGGCTACATAAGCTGTACATACGAGTACGCGGCCGGGTAGTCGGTCCTGTTATAAGCTTGAACGTCGACGTATAGATGCACAGAGCGTCCTGACAATCGGAACGACAATGATCGTAAGTCAAACCCGGCGGCCGCTTACGCGCAACCCACGGTTAGCTTTGTCAGGAATCGACTCCTCGCCGCCTGATGACGCTTGAATGCCAGCCAATTTCCCTTGCGTCACGGAATCTTGATCTTATAAGATACAGCATCAAAGCCTTAGTTTAGAAGTGGCATATTAAATTTAACAAAAATCTAGGACTTGTGCAAGCTGGGACCTATGCATTACATCCTGCCAGCGAAGGCGTTGTAAATGTAACAATGTAACAACAAGCATTGAACTGCACGTGCATAACGAAGCTCAGGTATACTACCCGGAGATGTCAGCGGGAAGAGGAATCGCTTGACCTGACGAGCGCACGATCAATCGTTGAAAAGGCGCCCTGAATCATACTCGGAAAGGACGCGGGACATCAGACTTGACTGTCTTGCTTGAAGGGCCTAGAGTACGTGCATCAAGTTCCGGAAGGGTATAAGGTGCCTGGCGTCTTTCGCTGCCGACTGTGAGGCCTTTGCAGCATGACAACACCGAATGGACTAGAAGGAACGCCTTACCTTGTACGGACACCTCGACTCGCAAGGAAAGCAGCTCACGCGTCAAAGGGTCAAAAGGGGAGAGCCTCGCTCCGGCCAAGGTATCGCTGTCGCGGTTCATCGCTCCAACGACGCAATAATGACCTTCAAAGAGGGCCTGGCGCAAAACGGCTTAGTCTACGTCGTCTTCCGTAGGGCAGCGATAGACTTTAGTATCAGCCCCATAGTGTTTCGCGTTCTTGAACAGCCACAGTAAACACGCGTACTCCTTGACCTGGTCAAATGCAGCTCAAGGCTTGCCCGTAATCAAGTAGCATCAAGATAGGAGACTCACGAGTCGTTTGTCCGTAGGGACCGCCACGGACACACCTCGATCATTCTCTTCGCATGGCGGAAGGTTTATATAGCCGTACAGCTCACCTCCCAAAGATTCGTCGTCTAAGGAGTAAAATGGTTTTGGTCGCAGGTAGGTCGGGGGCGTGGTTGATCGAAGTACGTTGTACAGACATCTTCTCCTCCGCACAGGAAAGCTTTGGTAGAAAGTGGATACTTTCGCGACACTTTCTGCCATGCGGAATCAGACTTATCATCTAACCCCGAGTTGAGAGCATCACCAGACGGGGCTTGACGATCGACACTTACCGGTGGAGACCAAAGTAGAATGCATGCACCGAAGCGCGGTCAGGTATGTACTGCATTTTAGCCATGTAGCACTAAGCAGGGTTGAATGTCGGAAGCGAGGTGGGATCGGCGCTCTAGGACAGGTTGTCCACATGCCAGCAAAGTCCGTAGGTGCTGAGCTGGATGCCGGAGATTACAGCGGGGCTGATCGGGGTTTAAGTTGTTGTCCACAACAGTGGCGGCGTCCCAGGTCGTATGTGAATGTGTGGCTTAAACCGAATAATCCAATGCATGCCCTAGAAACATCAGACAAATACGATTTCAATTATGTTTCGGCGGTTTCGATAGGAACTGATGGGGTTGGCGACATCCCTCCCGAAACCGACGATTCTTAGCAAGCCCGACGAATTTCAAACCTTTCCAAGATAGAACCCACATAATTAATGATGTAATTATATCTCATGTACTTAATGTGAGTCTGGACATCATTATCTCATATAGTTCTCCGTTCACTATCGCCTGCGTCGTCGGTGATGATGGTGACGACGGGCTTGATGGCGCAACCAACGAATTCGACCTCCCTGATAGCTGTATTAGCTCCAAGTTCTCCCGGGATGCGACGTAGACGTGGCGTCGCCCAGTAGGGTTGACCCGATCGGCCCTGGGGTTCTGGAGTAAGAGTAAACTGTCATCCGTAAACCAACGCCCAAAGTACGATTCTTTTTTCCGTTAAGGGGACAGTTATGACGGTTTTCTTTACCGAAAATGATTTCATGGTCCTGGTGGTATACCGAAGGGTCGGGGGTTCAAAACGCCCTACGCTGGCTCTTTCCTGGCACTTGTCAGGGTCCAAGCACTGCTTCCTCCGTGCGTTACTCGGTGACTAAGTGTGCCTGGTGGGCTTGATTCGGACCTCGGTTGGTAAATCATACGTGGCCATAAGTAATTTATGCGAAAATGGCGAGATCAAATATTCCAAATCCGCATTCCGTCTTCCGCCGGTAACTTCGCTGGGCCAACCTAAGGAGTTCGGTCATGCCAGACGGCAGAAGCGGGATACCCTTCATGCACGCCATCAGTCTGATCTCATCTTCCTACAAGGATCCCACAGTCCTACTCATACGGTATACACGACAGCGGGTGTTGGTCTATCTCTGTTTGGTCAGAATAAGCGCCCAACGATTTCAATTTTGCTGGCCTGAGCCATCGTCTCCCATCAAATATAGCCTTTTACAGCTCCCCACCTCCATCCCAGTGGTAAATCCCGCATTATAAAAAAAGCGGCGTTTCTTGATGTGGTGATCACGGAGAAGGGATCGACCCCTAAAGATGAGGTGTCCGAAGATGATTTGACTACCGCACAAACGGGCGAGTAACAAGCGAAATTAGGGCCGAAGTTGAAGATCAGGTTGCAGGGCACCCCTTTGTTTTCCTTTTTTTGCGAGCGTTTCTGCCACCGTTCGCTTGTTTTCGTCTACGGAAACCACCCTCCTCCCCTACTTTGATTCTGTCGGTAATTTACGGTACATTTTGGACTTTGGTTTGTGTAGGTTGGGAGCAGCTCGGAGGTATTGAGATAAGAGAAATTGCGCTCATGGCTCTTTTCAGTACCGTGACTTGTGTTCGACCCGCAATAATGGCGGGTCTTGATCAAGAGTAAGCGAATAACCTCATTTCACGCTCCCGCACAGCCCTGGACACGGTACTACTTTTAGAAGACAAATAACCAAAGTGGCTAGCCTATATGATTTCTGGAGAGGGTCTGCTGGAGACCAAGGGTCAAGCAACTCGCTGGCGAGATGGGAAGATCCCAAGGCAAACCAATGATCGACATGTTAAGTTGGCCTGCGTCCTTGGCAGGTCGACCTGGCTAGCCCAATCGGTAGAGCTTGAGACCCTTATCCCATAAGAGGCAATCCATTAATGTCTTCTTGGTCGGACTGGCATGTTTGCTTGCAAGAACCATTCCACCGGGGCAGCTACTGCACGGCGTTCGTCGACGAGCCCTATAAAGTCCAGGAGAAATTAGGCTCTGAAGAACATCATCGTCTCTCGTCTCCACTCACAAGCTCCATCGGTCGTACTCTTCACACTCTCTAGCCTCGCCTCCCTTCTTTACACTCTCTAGCCTCATCTCCCTTCTTCACACTCTTTAACCTCATCTCTTTCTCCACAATGCTCCTCAGCTTCCTCACACTTATCCCCGCCTTCCTCTCTCTCGGTGCCAACGCCGCCGCAATCCCCATGCCAGTCCAAAGCGGTGACCTTGTCTCTCGCTGCAACACATGTGGAGATGGTCCCGGAGCCGGAAACGGCATCTGGAGCGTCGTCCACACCTCTGTCGACGTCGACGCTGCCCTCGGGGTGTGCAATAATGATCACCTCACTCTCGCTTCTGAACTCGTTGAGACCTTCACTTACGCTACTGGAGACGTCACGGCTCAAGCCAACTCTGTCCTGTCCGCCGCGACCGTAGCGCTGACTTTGAGCACCGCCGAACTGGCCGAACTGGACACCCTCCTTGACGCCTGCATCACGGGGACTGTCGGCACGGGAGTCAGTAGCTTGGCCAAGGTCGGCATCGATGTCACCGCCTTTACCACTGCCGAGGCAGCGTACCTTAAAGCTATCATCGCCACCTGCGTCCAGTCCGAGCTCGCCACGGAAGTCAAGGCCGACATCATTCTCTTCGTCAAGAACGCCATCGTTGTGGCCAACACCACCTGCGTCGACCTCCAAGCTCGCATTCATGCCAAAATCTTGGTCCTCGTGAGCGTCATCAACTCCCTCCACCTCGATGTCAAGGTCGCCACCTGCGCCTCGGCGGCTGTAGCCATCAAGCTTGCGCTCAAGGCCTACATCGAATCTTGCATCGCGTCGACCACTGGGCTTATTGCCGCGGCCATCAAGCTCACCCTCACGACTCTGCTCCAGATCGTCGATGCGTGGATTGCCAACGACTTTGGTGTGCTTTCTCGCGTCGCGGTCGGCCTGCTCGGAATCGACCTCAAGGTGGCCTCTGACGCTGCGATCTGCAAGGCCATCGTCGCGTTCCTCCTGAAGGTCAACGCCAAGTTCAACTTCGTTTCGGCGTACGGTTTGGATGCGGCTTCGTACGCCAATGTCTTCTCCACCGTCGTTGCGCACTAAGGGCTGTAGTTTGTCTCAGGTCTACATATTGTTGGGTTGTTGTAGGACGTGTTGTAGGCTGTGTTTGGGTTATTCCTATTTTGTCAATATACAGGGGTTGTTTCGGAAGAGGCATCTATGGGAGGAATTTTCCTCCGCTGCCACGAGAAGCGTGTTTTGGGCCATACTGCGACCGGAAAACGTAGGTCACTAAAGTCTCAGCCAATTTAGCATTTCGAACACCAAGGTTGCAAGTAACAGTATATTTGTTCGTATCATTTAGCTTCAACTTTGGAATTCGTCATTCCATACAGTCACGGTGCGTATTCGAGAACGTGTAAGGAAGTCGTCGACGGAACGAGTTCTCCGTTTTGAGCATTCTGTTGGTGGCTCAAGATGGTAAAGGAAGCTAATGCTACCTTCAAAGGGGCGATCGAGGGATATTGGGGTAGCCGCATCAGAGAGCCATTCAAGGATTTGTTGACCCTGACATCGAGCGGTGGGAGTACGAACAAACCACGGAAGACGGGAGATGACAACGACGGCTCACCCAATTGGGGTTGGTGGAGATGGGGATATGCCTAGAGACACACTTGAAGAAGATAGATGAGTGTGTGAGAGGATGTCGGTTGTCTAGGCTTCGGAGTCCTGATGGCTGAACGGTCTTCTGAATAATCATATACATGTGGTACATTCTACCAGAGTGTGATTGGTTAGGAAGATGACTTGAAGAGCAGGAGTCTCGCGGCGCCTCAAAAAGGAGCAGTCGGTATTCATATTTTGCCTTATCGTCACCGCTGCAGTAGCCCCATTGCGAGGTACCCGGCGGGCTGAGGGCCGATATTTTACCTCGTATACTTTTGTCGAAACCCAGAGTTCATTCATTTTTCTTTTGAGCGGTAGCTTACTGACCAGATTCGACTCCATTTTTACGTTCCCAACAGGTCTCATCCCATCTCACCATTTTGGAGCGGGCCAAACATCTTCCGGTAGGCTGCGTTTTATTAACAAGTAGTCAGGGCAATCAGGAAGAAGCCGTTAAGTAGGCCCCAGGACTCACATCGAAATCACCTGCGGGTATCTTGAAATTGCCTCCTGTAGTTGCTTGGCCAACCGTGCTCGATCAGCTCCCGCATAGCAATACGAGCACCAAGTAACAGTCCGTGTTTCGTCCGACCCTTGAAGACCGAGGAACGCGAAGGCATCGCGGCATTCAGGAAAAGCAGGGAGAAGTGCATTGCGAGCCGCCATCTTCATTATTGAGATAAAAGCGAAGAACATCTGGTCCGTCGAAGAATGAGACGGACAGAGATGTTTCTTTGGCTCTAACGCTTGAATGATATCGTCCAACGCTTGTTCGCGTTGGCGGCGGAGGTCCATCAAAGCCATGTACGGTTCGATGCTCCTGGAGCAGCGTGCAAGTTTTTCAACAACATTCCTATCATTCAAGTCCACTGAGTGTGTATGCCGGGAGATGAATTGGCACGCCTTTCTTCCTCCGAACCTCCACGTAAGGGCGAAGAGGTCGATTGCTCCTTCTACTACGCTGGTCCTCCGCAGATGATGACCCCAGACGACGGTGGTCAGTGGAAGATAAAAGTTTGCTTCCGGGATGCCATATTTCTCTTCCAACTCCACGAGCTTTAGGAAGATGGGAGCCTCCAACAAGTCGGGGGCGTGAACCGGATACAAGAATGCGAGGACCGCATGCAAAGTTCGAGCATCCTCGTCAATCTGGAATGTTGGGAGCTCAGCAGAGGTCGATGACGGCATCTCCTTGAACAAGTCCGCGAAGTATGGAGATGCGTTGACTAGGACATGCCGAAGGACCTTGAAGCGAGTGCCGTCTGTTGATCTGAGATAACAGTCTCCTGGAGAGGCGTTATCAAATGGGGGAGACATGGCGTGGCTAGCTGCCTGTTCCTCCATATGTCAGTGTGGTGTCGCGACTTCTATGACTGGTAATGGGACGGTCAGCCGGCATACAATCTAATATAAAAGACAATCATACAAACGATAAAATAGTGATGTCCTTCGTTGAATGCTTCGCCGCAAACGGATCGTGGTGGAAGGGAGACTACGTATGCTACAAACTGGGACGGCGGAAGGGAAATGCCCACGGTTTTGCTGTGTCAGCTATCGCTGTGGAGAACCGGTTTGCTGTTACGTCGAAGTAGCATTTGGACGAAAGCAATTTATTTACAGGAAGCAAGCAGTGGATTATATACACCGGTTACTCATATCCCCGAGCTACCTTTGTGGCAGCTCTGATTCGAGAGTCCCAGGTTCGCGACATCAGAACGTGACCACTTCTTCCGTGCAAGTACAAGTAGCCCAAAGGTTCCGAAAGGGCTTTAATCCAGAACGTGTGATATGTTGTCTTGCGGATGACTGAAGGTGAACCCCGGGATCTGCTCTTTACCAGTTACTCCACACGTTAATCTCGGGGACCCTGAATTGTCGCAGGAAAAGTCAGCCTCGTGAACAGGTCCAGCCTCGTGGAACGTACGTCGATGTCATTTGGGGATATTTCTTAATGGCCTTCTGGAGCTGTGTGGTTAACCTCGCTCGGTCCACACCCTTGTAGCAAGACGAACACCACGTAACTGCCCTCTCTTCGCTGGGGCCCTGAAGCCCAAGAAACGATATGGCGTCCTCGCACACAGGAAAAGGCGTTTGAAGAGCATTTCGCGCCGCAGTTTTTATCATGGAGACTACGACAAAGAACATCTGGTCAGATCCCAAATGAGAGCTACATATGTTTTTGCGGGGCTCCATTGCTTCGATGATGTCGTCCAGGGCAAGTTCCCGCTGCTGGCGCAACTCTACTAGGGCAATATATGCTTTGAATCGTCCGGAGGATCGGACCAGCGTTTCCACAACCGTTTCATTCATCAAGTCCATGGAATGTATGTATCGGGAGAAGTACTGCGTTTCTTTGGAAAACCCGAACCTCCAGGCGGCTGCATAAAGTTCCATCGGATGCTTCGACGCCACACTACTTCTCGCACTAAAACCGAGTACTTTTGAGACCGCGAGTAGCATCGCGGTTTCCGGGATGAGATATTTGTCCTGCTTATCGGCAAGTTCGAGGAGAAGTGGTGCGTCGAGGAAGTCGGTTGTGTGGACTGGGTAAAGGACAATAAGCAGAGCATGAAGAATGCGAGGACCTTCATCTATTTTAATAGTAGGAAGGTCTGGGGAGCTTGAGGTAGATGGGTCGCTCAGGAGTTTCTCGAAGTATGGGGACGAATTGACAAGAATATGCCGAAGCACTTTGAATCGCGTGCCGTCTGTAGATTCGAAATAGCAGTCTCCCGGCGAGTCTTGATCAAAGGGAGGAGAAACTGCAAATCCTTGTAAGAAAACACTGAAATCGTCCATTCAGTATGACCTAGAGGAGTGCGGGTATGTCCGTTTCAGTCAACGTTGGTTAGAGGTAGTCAAGGCCGGCTAAGGCAGGTAGAATGCTCACAGAAACGCCAGAAGACTGTGTGGAATCGGGCTCCCTAAGATTTCTTCGCTTTGCGAACTCTGCGTCGTTATCGGAGAGGGACTCAGAACTTAGGATGGTGTGCACAGGTGACTTGAAAACGCCGCGGGACCCACGGCGGGGGGTCCGAGCGGTCCGTTGGTGTGTCAGCTTCACACGCGCAAGAGATCATCGAATCCTCCCAATCAGGGGCCAGCACCAAACAACCTCTCTTCGCCAAACTCGACCTGCAAGAAATGGGATCCACTCGGTTAGTCGACCTTATCTCTAGGGAGGCAGGGAGGAATTACAGAACTCGTGGGCCACCTCGACGTTTTGATTTCCCGACCCGTCGCCTCGTTCCCAGATATTTTAATGTCGACTGGTCCTGATACAGCCTTCCTCGCCATTTAGATTGTACGCAAAAGGCCGCATACTATCGCACAAGCGTGGTCACCGCAACACCTACCCTCATATCACTCTCCTTCAAATCGAGGGTGCAACATCCCTGAAGGATGCAGACTTCTACGTGGGGAAGGTAAGAACTCGGGACGCGCGAAGTGCGTTGGGTCACTGACGCCACTTTGGGTTTGTAGAAGGTAGCATACGTATACAAGGCAAAAACGGAGAAGCGTGGTACTAAGCACAGAGTGATCTGGGGGTTAGTCTATGGAAGGAGCGTTGCTATTTGAGCACTCGACTGACATTGAAAACCCTTGACCGACAGCAAAATCACCCGAACGCATGGAAACTCCGGCATTGTGCGGGCAAAGTTCAAACCAAACATGCCATCTAATGCTTTCGGTTCATCTTGTCGCATCGTACGTCGTCTTTGTATACCGCGCTTTCGTCCATTTCAGCCGGTGCTAACGCGAAATTTCCTTCGTAGATGCTTTATCCTTCACGCATTTGATTTTTTCCCTCCTTGTATTAGCATCGCATGTTTTTATGCACGTTTTGATCAGTGCTTTATGCATCGGACGCTCTCCGTCATGTCACCAACCGACGCTATCATCTGGCAGACAATCAGAAGCGCGGTGGAGTGACAGTCTTCGCAGCGGCTGACGGTCCGACAGTTCTTGCAGCGACCAATGGTCAGAATACCGACATCTGCACTCGGCAAAACTTCTCTACGCGACCACTCTTGCAGATATATAAAATATCAATAGCTGCAAGCAGAGCGTAGGTGGAGTCACAATCATGAATAACGAGCTTCAGTTCCTTCTTGGCGATGAGGGTCATGGGCCCTGCTGGCCCAACTTTACCCCACCACGTAAGAAGTGCAACCGCGATGATTGTTGACCGGGCAGACCTCCCGTCAGGCCATACTTAGCCCTGTCTCTTCCTATTTCGCTGGGGAACCAGATAATCGCTCGCCTCCTCCCTGGTTGGGTATTCCGACTGCACAAATAATTGAATCCTAATCGTACATACAAGTACCTTGTACACTTCCACAATCCCCTCAACCCGTCTCAAGATTTACAACCGGAGACTCCATCCTTCAACCTCCGTGACATCGGCACCCAACGCCTGATGCCTCATCCATTCGCGACTGCGAACTGCCTCCCAGGACCGATACAAGGCAGTCGAAGCCATGCCAACGGTCCTTAGGTTGAATGTGCGTCTCAGCCAATCGACGTTTCGTTCCAGCTCTTCAAACGCATCCTTTCCTGACACTCCCGAGAGGGCAACATCGTCAACATGACTCCACAATCCCAACCGCACACCTGCCAACGCATACGGTTCCAAGGCTGATCGAAGAACTTGAGGAGCGACACCCTTCGTGACAAAGGTTGTTAAATGGGGGCAAAGGAGATTTCCGGGATCATCATTGAGAGAGAGTGTGGATGGGCTGGTGAATGCACCTTGGAGAATAGCGAGGTGCGTGATCGTTGGAAGGTCTTTGAGAGAATTTCGGACGACTTCATCAACCCCAGATATAGTCTGGAGAACCAAACGTTCTAAGCGAGGAAATCTTAGATGCGCGCCTTCTAAATCCCACTGGGAAGAAGTTATAGTGAAGGTCAGAATGTGGGTCTGGCTGATGGAGAGAGTGCGGAGCTCCGGTGCGTGGAGGTGTCGGATGAAGCTCCGTGTTGTAGGCTTGGGAGCGTTAGTCGTGATCCGGAGGTTTTGAAGGAACGGTAAGGATATTTCGTGCTCCGGAGTTGTTTGTAGTGGTACGAACACACCGCTGGGCGGCACTATGGCTCTGAATTCGAGGTTCCGCAACTGGGTGCACGTGCGGAGAAACCCGAAGCAGGCTGACCACGTCTCTGTGTCGAGATAGAGGTCATGAAGGAAGAAGGTATCAAGGTTCTGTTCGAGCTGGAGTGCTGGCCAGTCGAGACGGACTTGTTCCACTTGCAAAAACTTGAGCCTCGGGAGCCTCGTTCGAATGCAGAGAGGCGGTCGATCCAGCGCGTGACGGTGTTTGGACGTGACTCGGAGGCTCTCTAAACTCGGGAGGACTGGAGGAAGTACTGATGTGATGTCCTTCCAAGGGTCGTCCATCATGACTTGAAGCGTTCGCCAACGGTGAGCTTCTCCGAAAAGGGTACATGTTCGAGCTTTGAACCTTTGTCTCCGGCTGAAACCATGGTCGTGAGGGCGAAGATGAAGGATGATATTGAGAGGGAGAGACTTTGAACGCTGAATGTACACCGGTACGTGGTCGATCGGGCGGTCATATGGGGGCATCACGATGCTGTTCCAGAATTCCGGTTTACCGAGGATGATGTCATTGAAAAGGGTGCATACCGACATGAGTTGGTAAACCGATTTGGCACGTATCGTCGGATCAGTGGAAGGTGAGCATACCAGGAAGAGGATGTTGGCTATCAGTTCTACGGGAAGAAGCGTGAAACCTCCAGCGTTTTGGGTTGGTCGGATGACCTATGAACAGGGAGAGTCAGTAAGTCGACAGAACGAACAGCGTGATGGTCCTACCGATGCTACTGCAGGTTGACGTTCCTCGAGGTCTATTTCGTCCTCGGTTTCGTCGGCCTCCCAATCCTCTTCGTTTTCGGCTCGTTCCCAAGGTTTCAGAGCAGCTTTCGCTAAGGGTAGGAGAGGGATTAGTCCGCATGTCGAGGGTGGTGTAAAATTAACATGCTTTGATACGAGAGCATGATGGCTAGGAGTGGACTCGGCCTGTTCAAACAATGGCGGCGGATTTTCAAGGGTGGAGGTCGTTGAACTTTGGTTCTTGCGAGGTCTCGGAGATAAGGCCATATCTCCGCTGATTCAGCACGGGAAGGAAGTGCCTCCACCTGCCCTCGAGTCCTTGCCAACCTCAACCTCACGGTCTCTTCCAAGGAATTTCAGACATAGGGGAAGAGGTGAGCCACTGGTCCCACGCGTATTTGACTTCCTAAGGTACTCCGCGTCACACTCCGATCTAATAAACTCGCTGCCTTTAGCGAGAATTCTCCCATGGATATAGAAGACCTGGTTTTTCCAAGCAGAGCTTTTGAACCCCCGCCACCATTCGACGATGCATCTCCTGGAGATAGTTACCTTCAATCCCGCGATGGTGCCACCTTCAAAGTCCTCCGCCATGTTCTCATCAATTCGTCGCGGTACTTTGAACGCCTCTTCGAAGACTTCCCTCCCACCGAGCCGGGTGACCTTCCGAAACTGCGAATAGAAGAGGACGCCCGGACGCTTCATGCGCTACTCATACTCTTGTACCCTGTCCATGCCGACGCAACAACAATAGATATTGAACACACCCTGAAGGTAGTTGAAATACAAGAGAAATATAACGTCCCCGACACCACGATGATGTTCTTCCTCGGCAGCGTTATCGGAATCAACGTGAGAAAGGCCCGAAATGGATCAATCGATGATCCAATTGGACTGTACTCGTTGGCGTGGAGGTTTGGCTTTCAGTCAGAAGTACAGCTATTCTCTCGTCATCTCCATGGGATTGACTTGAATGACGAGACGATTGCCGATAACTTACTCCGATATGCAGGCAGTGTGAAAGCCTACATCGCGTTGTCTGACCTCCGTCGTCGTCGTGAAGCCGCATTGGACGACATAATTGAAGCCCTCGAACCGCGGAAGCATTTCTGCGCTGCCCATTCCTCGTCGGATACAATGTTCTTCACCTTCATTTCCCTAATGAAGAACGTGGCCAGAAATGCTTTGCTTGCACCATGGCCAGAAGTTGACGAAGAGGAGGCAATGTCTTTCCTTGGACTGCAAAGTGAAGACGAAAATCGTGCTGTGGGATGGTGCTCATCATGTTACGCTGACGCAGATAAGACGCGGTTATCCGGTCGGCTTCAGAAGGCCCTAGAAAAGTACCCTCAGGAAATATCGATGTAAGTATCAAGCCATAGTCCTTTGTGCAAATAATGACTTTTCCTATGTAGCGTTCCTGAAAAGGACGCGTGGACGGCTTGGATAGGGCTTTCACATAGGTGGCACGGAACTCTGCCTTATCGCTCAGCGTACCAAGACCATGACCAAGACGTGTTATTTTGACACCACACTATCTCACTCTCACTTTCGATAGTTGATTTGCTCGAAGGGCCAGCTATTTTACTATGTAACTGAAAGATGTAATCATATGGTCTAACGTCTGCGCCCGCGTCCATCACAGCCTC
Source organism: Tulasnella sp. UAMH 9824 (assembly GCA_019633595.1). Lineage (NCBI taxonomy): Eukaryota > Fungi > Basidiomycota > Agaricomycetes > Cantharellales > Tulasnellaceae > Tulasnella > Tulasnella sp. UAMH 9824. Next base: position 21,148 of record WSUI01000111.1, on the reverse strand, counting down.
ACGCGCTGAAGGCTTTCCCCGATCTTTCGGAAGCCCCGTAGTCGCCATTTCTGCCAGTGGACTCGCTCGGCACAAATCATTGGATCATTTACCACAAAGGTAATCGAGATTAACTCAACCAATTTTATCGAATCGCTATGAAGGCCCTCGATATTCGGGAACACCGCCAAGAACCTTCCAACGGCACGCGTTTCCGGGTGGGATTCGAACATCCCCGACACGCAATCCGATATCATACTTTAATGACTCTGTTGTTTCACTCACGTGTATATTTCTACAATCAATAAATATTATCAGTGAATAAGGCTCGATCGGGCAGCTCGTCGACCAAAGCGTACCGCGAACGTTTTCACTAAAGAGGTTATTGCTTCCTACCCACTTCTTCCCTTCCCAGTACACATCAGCTCCCTCCGCAGCTCGCACGACCTTCAACAAGAAGTCCTCATTCACCTGAGGCGCGGGATACTCCCTCCCACCATCTGCTAACCAAATCTCACAAAAACGCTTCGGCCATGCTACAGGGAGTCCGATCAGGGACGCCGGGCGTACCGACTGCCTCCTCTGAATCATATCTGCTATTTGGTCTTTGCTCTGCGGGTGGACCAGGTTGGTTTTGAAGACCTCGAGTTGAGGTAGTAACCAGGCTGATGAAGGTGATGGTGTCTGTTTGCCGAGGAAAGGGATAATGTCTTCAAGACCGCTCCCAAAGAAAGCATTAGCGGAGAGCGTCAAATTGGTTACGTTTGTCCGGTGGGTGAACCATTCCAAGTACGAAAGTTCTGGGTTACAGTCGTTGAGGACCAGGTGAAGTGGTATCTCCGCCAGGGTCACCCCCAAGCGGTCACCTAGCCAAGTGAAGGTCTCGTCGAATTGGTCCATTGAAAGCCGATCCGGAAAGGTTACGATGATGCAGAGTCCACCAATGGAGATCGAGTAATAGCACCAGGTGGCTAGAGTGACCTTATAGGTCTGAGCATCGGACGTTGCTGGAAATAGAGTCGGGTTTAGACGACATATGCCCGATCGGATAGACGATTGCTCGTCCACGTGACAGATGATGTTCAAGGTGCGTAGTTGCGAGAAAGCTAGAGTTGAGAGGAGGAAGTTCAAAAATGGAAAAGATAGATCGGAGAGATGTAGTTTGATGAGGAATGGAAGTTGAATGGGGGAATGAAACGCAAGGTTTGGTAGGCCACCCGTCGGCTCAGTCGGCATAACCGCGCCTTCCAACGAATCCAAGCGAAGAAGCTCAAGATCAGAAGACTGTTGGAGAATCGCAATGATCTCCGTTACTGTTATAGATGGAATTCCCGAGAGATGTAGTGATTTGAGATTCGACAAGTGGAGTGACGCCCGATGGACGCGGGCAGTGGTCGACCAGATATCCTTCAACGGACCTCCTCCAGATGAAACAATCTCATCCTCTACGTCCGGTCTGTGGCAGCCCGTTAAGTGTAGCGTCTCGAGCCTCGGAGGCTTGTGGGTTTGAAGGTGCATCAAGGCTGCCTCCCAGAACCGCGTCTCGACAACCAAGGACCTCCACTGGCTGACCTTCGCTCCTGCTAGCTCGAAAAAGTCGTTTTGGTCGATTTTGCTGGTGTTTATAATAAAAGTGAGGTCGAGTGGAGATTCCCTTGCCATTTTTAACGATTTGTGAAAAGCCGGCAATCCTTCTGCGGCGTTGATATTTCTCCATAGGAAGCTCGCATCCGCTATGATATCGTGCCAGCTCCGGCATACCAGCTGAAGTATCAAAATATCTCGGACGGGCCTGTCAAAGCTGACACAGAGGTGGAGAATGAGTTGGAATATTTCGAGAGGAAGGCAATTGTGAAGGGTCATTTGATGCTGTGGTTCGAAATGGGTAGATATGAGGTTGACCGTCTTAGTGGGTGCGCTTTTTCACTGCGGGTATGTAGTTTCCACTAGTCTCCCACCTATGGAAGGTCTTAGGATTCCGCAACGCATATCGTGAGTGGTACGACCTACCGACGATTGTTCCCTGAAGCCAAAGGATGTCTCGACGCGTCAAACAGGGCTATAGGCTTGGTGCTTGGAGCGTGATCTAAATGAGGAGGGCACAGTCAAGGTTGGTATTGGGTGGTGCAGCTGCAATTCGGTTGGTTGGGATCGGAACGGGATCATTGCTGCATCGGGAAGTAGACTCTGCGATTGACCTAACTGACACGACCACATGACTGATCAACGAGAAGGGTGTCAGTTGACGTCGACAAACGACTCTCAATTCAATTTTTTGTATGGGTACCGTGAATATTGTTCAATCGTTGGCTGCTCACGGCTAGTGGGTTGTGGTGTAGGGGTTGAAGCTGGGTTCCGACAACCGTCCGGCCACCCTTTCCGAACGCAGGGGTTTTCTCGACGGGGGAATAGGTTGTTCACAATCCGCTTTATTCTCATTGCAGATAACTACATCAGAGTTTATTGTCATTCATATCAGTCAGTTTCTCCTTCTCCCAGTATACGTCCGCTCCATTTGCGACTCGGTGGACTTCCCGGAAGAACTCCGGGTCCACAGAGGGTGAATTACGGTACCCTTTCCCTCCGTAGGACAGCCAAATCTCGCGGAAAGCCTTCGGCGCCGCTACTCCATCTTTTCCATCCTCGGCCGAGTGTCTATTTTCAATCATCTCCACAATGTCGTCATTTCCAGCCCCCCAAACCAGGTTGGTTTCGATTATTTCGACTTGAGGGAGCAGCCAGGTCACTGGAGTCGATGTTGTCGGTCGGCAGAGAAAAGGGATGATTGTTTCGAGTGCGGTACCAAAGTAAGGATCGCTATGAAGCCTCAATTGGGTGATTGTTAAATGATGCGTGAACCACTCCAAGCGGGAGGGGATCTCCGGTTCCCAGTCGATGGCCATTAAGTGAGCGGGAAGATCTTTCAAAGGCCTTCCCAAGTGATTGCAAACCCAGTCGAAGGTTTCCTCCGAGGCGTTGACAGGAAGCTCGTCCATGAGCAATGTGAGGTCGAATCCACCGATCACAATTTGGTAGCAAGCATACGATGAAAGGCAGACTTTGAATGTTTGAGCGTTGGCTGCCAACCTTGATATAGTCGCAAGCTGACGCCGCAGGCCTTCTAAGAGCTCGGCAATCGACGCTTCTTGCAACTCGCAGTCAATTTCCAGCGTTTGGAGATGAGGAGCAGCAATGGTCGAGAGCACGAGGTTGAGGGAAGGCATGGGTAAATCAAGAAGAGATAGATGGATTAGGGAATTTAAGTGAGTAGATGTACTACCGAAAGCGCCTGAATGAGGGGATGCTTGGTGGGACGGGGGAAAATCCACCGCGCATCGGAAGTAGATAGATTCGATGGCTGGAGAACCCTGGACGACATTCAGGACGTTCTCTGCTGATACCATCGCTACTCTGTCAATGGTAAAGGACTTGAGGCCGCTTAGCTGGAGCGGGGCTAGCTTGATTGGAATATTGACCAGGGAGATCTCCTTCAGTCGAGGGGGTGCCCGATTTTCTCCAAATAGACCTGTGCCCCGACTCCACTGCCCAGCTGGAGAAGATAAGTGAAGCGCCTCCAAGCTTGGGGGAGCTCCTTTATTGAAGTTCTCCAACATGGAATTCCAATCGGCCAAGCTCAGGTCTACGTTCAAGGTCCTCCAATGCTCCATACACCCGATAACGGACATGAAAAATGCACTCCAATTCATTTGGGCTGTCTTGTAATGGAACGTGAGATCAAGCAGAGCACCTTTTGCCGTTTTCAACGCCTTGAGGACGAGTGAAGGCCCCTCGGCGGCGTCGATTGTCGCCCACAAGACTGTGGCGTTGTGGATAATGGCACTCCAATACTTGCATACAAGTGTAAGTCGGATGAGATCCTGTATCCTGGTGTCCCACCGGACGGAAGAACGGACTACATCCACAATAATCTCCGGTGGGAGGCGGTGGATAGGTGGTTCATAGTTGGAATCCAAGGTAGGGGAGACACCAGGTTCGGGGTCGATGGTCTGGCATTCGCTCTGGCCTGTAACGCCGGTTCCCCTAGTGAGATAACGAGAAGCTCAGGCTTTGGCCTTGCAGCCCCACCAACCAACTTACCGCCGGCTAGTTTCAGACATTCTTAAGGTACGAGTGGATGCAGCGGTAGCAGGACGTTGCACGCGTCAAGTTCATTGAGGCACAAGTCTGGATCTAAATGCCGTGTTTGGCACAGCCACAGCGGGAGGCGGACGCTGAGCCCCGCCAAACATTTCGCTTGCCCAGTATCAAGCGAGGAAAGAACAACTGAAGAGATAAACAATTCCTCACTGCTTCCCTCAGCCAGCATTAGACAAGACTAAGGACGTTATTCAACGTTGGTATGCAGCACGTCAGAGCATTCAGGATGGATGGCTTCCTCCGATCTCCATGCTCACGATATACGAAACTTCGAAAAGTAGGGAGCTCGAACCATCTGTCGTTTTACCAGTTCGGGCGTGCGAACTTGGGCTGAAACCTTCCTCCAGGTTGGTCACAATGAGCAATGTGCAGAGTGCTTTCGCGAATTCTAGCTTGTCCCGTTCCAGGTCATGGGAAAGTCGGGGGAGAGGTGCGTTTGCGCGCTGCATCGATGCGCTGTCTGGGTACGAGCTCCCAAAGTGGCTCAATGGTGGCTGTTAACTTAGGGAACTCTGATACATGTGACGTTGTGCCTAATGCTGTCCGGCGACCGCTTCGAATGCAAAATAACTAATCTCGCGACCGATACGAAAAGCCCTTCTGGAACAGATTTATTCTCATTTCAAGTCAACCGCATCATAGTTTATAATAACTGCTTCACTCGAGCTTGTTCCCTTCCCAATAGACATCCGCGTCGCTCGCGACTGATTGGACCTTCCGTAAAAACTCCATGTTCATAGGATCAGGTGTGGCGAGACTGAACTCTCCGAATGCTAGCCAAATCTCGCGAAACGGCTTTGGTGCAGCTACTTCATCTTTTCCCTCCGCGGCCGAGTGTCTACTCATGACCATCTCCACAAGCTCGTCGTTCCCATTCCTTTGGACGAGGTTGGTTTCGAGTATTTCGGCTTGAGGGAAAAGCCAGGTTGCTGGGGTCGATGTGGTGGCCGAGAGAACAAAGGGATGATCGGGTCCAGCGCTGCCCCGCCGGAGTACGGGTCGGTCTGAATGCTCAACTTGGTGACGGTTAAGCGCTGCGTGAGCCACTCCAGGACCGCGGGGATCTCTGGAGCCCAGTCGTCGAGGTGCAAGTGGGCCGGAAGATCTTTCGAAGGCTTCCCCAAGTGATTGAAAACCCAGTCCCAGGTCTCCTCTACAGCATCGAGAGGCACATCTTCCACACGGAATCTGAGGTACAGTCCACCAATGGCGATTTGGTAGGCACCCCAGGACGAAGGGCGTCGATTGTTAGTCTCGCTAGGGTTGAAAGTTGTTGACGCAGGCCGTCTAGTAAGAGTTGGGCATCCGATACGGTTGAGAGCGCGGAGTTGATGTTCAGAGTCTCGAGCCGAGGCATGGCAATAGCTGAGAGCAAGAATTTCAGGAAAGGCATGGCGATATCGTAGAGAGATAGATCAAGTAGTGACGCGAGTTGGATAGACGGATTGCCGGCTGGATGAGAGAATGCCTCGTGGAGTGGAGGTATCCCAGTTAGGGGATCCAAAAGTTCCAAGCAAATGGACTCGATGGCTGGAGACTCTCTAATGACGTCTATGATATCCGTTCCTGATACAACCGGCGTGCATTCAATGGTTAATGACCTGAGACCGCTCAGCTGGAGTGAAGCGAGGTTGATCGGAATGTTGGAAAGGAAAATGCTCTTCAGTTGAGGCAATGCCCAAGTCCCTCTAACCACAGAAACTGCGCCGCTCCTCAACTCCGCCATAGATAGAGAAGTCAAATAAAGCGCCTCCAGGTTCAGTGGGGTCCCTTTTTGGAGCTCCTCGAAGATCGCGTCCCATGTGGGTCGATGCACCACTACAACCAGCGACCTCCACCGCGCGGATTGCTCTCCAATCGACTTCAAGAAGGCCCCCTGGTCCATTTGGGCGGTACTAAAGTTGAATGTGAGGTCAAGAAGACCAGATTTGGCCGTCTGCATTGCCTTCCGGACGGCTGAAGGTCCCTCGGCGGCGTTGATTGTGGTCCACAAGCTGGGTGCATCTTGGATAATGTCACTCCAGCGCTTGCAAACGAGGGTAAGGCGGATGAGATCCCGTATATTCGTGTCCCGTTGAACGTAATGACGCACTACCTCCACGAGAATCTCCGGTGGAAGGTGGTGGATGGGTGGGTCACAGTCGGCATCCAAGGGAGGGGAGGTAGCAGATTCGAACTTGATGGTCTGGCCTTCACTTGGGCCGGTCCTCCTAGGGATACAACAAGGACCTCAGGTTTGGCCTGGTAGCCTCCGCTCCGACTTACTGCTGAATAGTTTCCGACATTCTTAGGCTTCCCGTCGATGGAAGTGTTGCGTGTGTCAAGGTGTGTGGATGGTTCGTTCAGGCACAAGCCTAGATCGAAAGGCCGTCGTCTGCACGGCCACAATGGGCGGCGTCAGTGCACTCATGAGCCTTTCACGATGCCTTTCTTCGCAACTTAATCCACATGGTTTACCTCGCGAGCTCGAAAGGCAGGAGAACAGGATCTTTGTGCCTGCACTAGCTCAGGCGCGTGGTCTTAAGGGGAAATGAACTTTGGTAAACCAAGTTGGTCGAGATTGGAATTAGTCCCCCGCCGACTTTCAGCCGCGAACTGTTGCTGATAGACCGAATCTGACATAATGACGCGACCAAAAGGCAGAAAGTATTTCACGTAAGGTTAAGTAAGCACGCAGCCGCTGCCTTGTATATGAATGGTGTAGATGGTCAAATTGGTCAATCGCACACTTAACAGAGCTGACACTCGTTTGTCGACTCTGCGCTTCACAGCAGTTCTAATCTTCTCGCCATGCACTCGCGCTGGTTGCAACGCTCTGGGTATCCTGAAGAGTTCCATGTCTACTGAAGGTGGTTAATAGCGTCACTTCTCCAGCCGAATGTCGCGAAATTTGGTGGCACGGCGGGGACGCGGGAGGACCGAGGTTCCGGAGATAAGGCCTTGCTCTTTCCACTGATTCAGTTCCCGACAACTAGCCTCGAGCCCAGGCTGAGCCAAAAGTTTTCTTTCAAGGGGCCACACGCCTAGGCGAGGAGGTGAGCTACTGTCGAAACGCGGTTTCTTTTTCAAGGACATGCCGCTCAGCGCTGCTTTCCGATCTAACACCGTTGCGTCCTTCAGTAATATTCCCCCATGGATATAGAAGACCTTTTTAGAGCAGACTTTATAACACCTCCACCATTTGATGACGCGTCTCCTGGGGACTGCTATCTCCAATCCAGCGAGGGTGCCAACTTCAAAATCCTCCGCCATGTCCTCAGCAATTCGTCACGGTATTTTGAACATCTCTTCGAAGATCTTCCTCCCTCCAGTCCCGATGCTATTCCAAAGCTACATATGGAAGAAGACGCTATGACGCTCCATGCACTCCTCATCATGCTATACCCAGTTCTTGGAGACGTCGCAAAGATCGATACCCAGCATACTCTGAAGGTAGTCAAGATACAACACAAATATAAGGTCCCGGAAACCGCAATGATGCTGTTTGTAAACAGCGTTATTGGGGTCAACGCACAAAAGTCCCGGGATGGTCCAATAGATGGTCCAGTGGGACTCTACTCGCTGGCGTGGAGATTCGGGTTCCAGTTGGAAGGACGC
>WSUI01001108.1:0-11591 GCA_019633595.1 Tulasnella sp. UAMH 9824 | reverse complement strand
CGACGAGACTCCTTTGGGGACTCAACCAGCATTGCGTAGATAGCAAAATGTTCTTCATCAATGCTGGGACTTTGACGCGGGGCGACGCCCACAAATGTCCAGTATAAGGCACGCGGTCTTCGGAGATACTGTACCTTCCTCGGATTGTTCCCTCTGAAGCCCTTGATGCTTTCTCCGCTGTTGTACATTATACATACTCATTCGTATGTATTCTGGTCCCTTGTGGAGGCTATTTTATGGGCCGGCATTCTTTCCATTCTTACTTTTCTAGCGCCAGGATAGAAATTTGCGCGAAATCTGGGAACCTTTCCTACATTGGTCTCGTTAAATAACCTGCTACAGAATACAGTGCTCCCTATGCAATGAAGGACAAGTCATCAACACTTGGATGCATTGGATGAAAGCTTTGATATAGGTTTGGCCGCTTCAAAACGAAGCAGGTTCGGGGCATAATGTTTTCGAATGCCGTGCCGTCGGGCAAGGATTGCGATTCAGATACTTCGCTGCTAGGAGTAGCGGGTGCGGGCGCGGGTGTGCTAGGAGTGATCTCAGTGTCAATTGGCCCTTGAATCAGCACCTCAAGAAGCCTGCGGCGTTGTTCGACGCTGTCGAGGTCTGCAACCCGTTAGGGTGATCACTCGGATACTGAGCTTCCCCGCCTCTTCTACTCACCGAAGATCCGTTCGCGATGTGTGCCAGAGTGGTACGTTGATACCAGTAAAAATCGGATCTTGCAACGAACAAATCGAACCTCTGCTTGAGCGCTTTTCTCGTAGTATTGACTCAAGGTCACCGGTGAACAAGGGTCTAGAGGTCCCCAGATCGCGGGATCATCCGATGACTGGAGGAAACGCAGGTAGACCGTGTCCATTGCCTGAATTGTGAAAGGATAGGTCTCCGCTCCAGTTATTGGCCCGGGATGGGATAAAGAGTAGAAAAGTAGAGGGCATAAGGAGTAGTCGGCAAACTGGGCCGGAAACGCTATGTGGAGCGGATGTCAGATTACCAAAGCAACCCTAGCTCCCCAACACATACCGAGGTTTCGAGTGAAGGACACGCAGACGGCATAATCCGGATGGTTGTTAATAGGACAAACGTGAACCGTTACATTGATGGTTGAGGTTGGGGCAGGGGGTCTTTGAGCCGTAACTCTGCTTGGAGCGGGTGGCAATTTCTTCTTAGCCTCTTCAAGCTTTCTGCTGTCTTCCTTCGCTCTTTTCCAATATTCGCGGATGGAATCGTGTTCAGCAGGGTTCACCTGGGATTATTAATGATGATTGATGTCGGAAGGTGGATAACAATGACCCCATGTCGACGGCCACAACTCACCCCAAGGTTTTGTTCGATAATTGCCATCATATGCCCACATATTTGTTCGGCCAACTGATTGGCTTCTTCTTTGGTTCTTTTTTCTCGAACGCCCTCCATCCTCTCAACTAAGGCCTCTACTTCTGGACGCCTGTTGGAAACGACGGATTAGCGATACAGTACGTGCATCCTGCTTACAAAGTTGAAAACTATTGCTAACCATCGTTTAACCCTTTCCTGAGCGACCTGTGTCCTTATCTCGGAATAGCTTTCAAAGATCTTCACCAGGAGGAAGAACCGGCTGATATGATTACCGACCCAACTCCATTGAAGAGCGGCCAAGAGATTGAAGGTCGTTTTCAATAGACGCGATAGTCCCCCCACGCTCCCAAGATCCCTGTCCATACGAAAGACCCAGAATAATGGGGGACTTAGATGCGGGGGCGGGTGTCACTATATTAGTCTAGTCAAAATCAAAACGGGATGTTTGTTTGTCTCTCTTGGAGACCAGCGCCCAGCCAAAAAGCGCAGGAGGGAGCGTCCGGAAAGAAGAACACTTGTAAGAGGGCATACGTAAATTTTCAAATCGGTTACCCAGTGCCTCTGGAACTTATCAAAAGAGATATATGAGTTTGCGACCCGTCTAGTGCCAGATAGGTGAGGCACGCGTTGTAACAACCTACTTTGCCACCCGGAGGACCCTGGGTGACCATTCGAATACAAGAGGCCTCCGGGAACCGCCATCATGTCATTTCGAGATCGACCACATTGGAGAGACTCAATTGCTCGCCGTGCACTGGTTCAGGGTCATACGAGGTCTCAGGTCCCCGACACCGCTGGAATGTACAAGGAAGGAAGCGAGGCTCTTTGTCAATTTCTCAAGAATATCTGTTTTCGGAATGCAACCCGGACCACTTCGGGAGGTTTTGTGCCATGAGTTCCACAAGTCATCCTCAATCACGTCACGCTGATAGGAAACCCCCTCCCCATGTGCATTGGTCACCTGCCCGCTTCGGCTAACGCTCACTGCCTTATCGTACATGATTTTGCTTCGTACCTGTCGGCTTAGACGATTCCGCTTTAAAAGTGTCCTTTGAACCAACTTCCCGCGCCTAACGGCCTTAAGGCCGGCCTTGCGGGTAATCACCGGAAATTCGATATAAGGTTTCGATGATTCATCTACTTCCCTCGGGTGAACGACGATGGACTCCTCGGAGACCCTTCAAACCGCTTTCGTTTTGCCTGACGACGTTCCTCCTCTCCTGCAAGATGCCGTAGATTCATTGTGTCGAATCATCAGCCACGCCTCCCGAGTGCGTAGAAACACGCAGAAGATCTTGCATTTTATCGCACGTTGTGTTGATGTCATAGAGAACCTAAAAAGCTCTGTCAAAGAGCAACCTTCCACATTTGAAGAGATGATGGCGGTCATCGAATCAGTTCGAAAATTAGAAATGTTGGTTAATCCGCTAATGACAACGATCATACTAGTACTGCGCTAACGGTGTGCACTGTAACTTCAGTTTGCTTACCAACTGCGAAGCCGCCGTCAGCAGCGAACCATCATCCCCCGAGCCTCTCAATCTTGATACGATGACGACATGGGAGTCAACTCGAGGCAATTTTCGAGAGCTGTTGAACGAGGCTTATGATCCTGAATTCAATGTAGTGGGCTGTTATCAACTCTCGGTCGGAAGGCGTGGCTAACAGACTACGTCCTAGCCTCCGAATAACTGGGAAAAGGAAGTGGAAGATGTCGTTCGAATAGACGATTATTTTTGGGCTCATCTCATAGCGCGGGATATAGGAAGCAAAGGGATCGAGTAAGCAATGCTCCTCACGATGCTGCTTACCATTCCATTCGATCTGATTTTTGCTGTAGTCCCGATGGAGCGCAAAGAGCTGATTTTGTTGCTGCAGGACTATTAGGTGAAGAAAATCAGGTTAGTGACGCTGTTTCTTTTGGGGTCAATGATTAAGGTATTCAACCCACCCTAGGTCACTCGCGATAAAGGAATTGAAGCTGTAATGCGTATTTGGTATGACGTGAATGTGGATCGCGGCGGTCGCTCAACAATCCAAGATGATGAATCCTGGGATCCCCCAATTGTACGCCTCTTCGAGGTCGTTACGCGGGGTTTAGAGCGACTTACGCTAGTGACCCACTTTAAAGGAGGTATCATTCACTAGTCCTGTGACGACAACACGGACCAGAGTGCCAGATGAACTGCTCTTAGAGCAGGCGATTCAGGCACCTTCATCGGATAACGCCAACACCCCCTCGCTCGGGATCACAAAACCCATTACAGAAGACGTTGGAAACCAACCAGCTTTAGATCTAGGAGCCCTCGGGTGTGGAGAGGTCCCACGAGGCGAACGCTCGTACGCGCGGGAGGCCATCCACACGATGTCGCAACCTGCGTCAGCTGTCGAGGAAGACTCCTCGAGCAAAATCCGGCTTATCGCGAACACTGTACGTGTCTTTTGGTCTTGAATAGCCACTTCAACACTGACACAGCTAATCCCTTGCAGAGGCGCAGACTGGAAGAGCTTGCACATTGGCGAGTCGATCCTGCACTGATCAATTTCTCGACAGGCGCCACCGAGTTCGACGGATCACGTGCTATCGTTTCAAGAGCCCTTCTGGGTTTCTCATCCGATGGTGTCAGAGACCAAGCCATGGAGTTGAGCGGACTGAACGTCAGTGGTGATAAGGTCTTTCCGTCTTCCGCGGAAAATCGCTGAGCCGCTCTTCGATTCCTTCGTCGTAGATTGTAACGGTGAAGAAGATGAAGGGACCATCAGGAAATGGGGTACGAGTATTGAGCGTGAGCACGCTTTCTTACAATCGCATAAAGATTTGGCTCCGAGTTTTTCTCAGTCGACACGAAGGGAGGCCGAGTTCTTGGTCCAGCTTTCGCATGAATATATCATTAAGCTTCAAGAATTCGTCGAAGACATGTCGAGGAAGATGATATGGCTGGTCCTTCCTTGGGAAGAGAACGGGAATTTGAAGGATTTCATCGCCTCGCAAGAGTGGGAGATTCCAGAGCAAATCTACTTGGTATGACCCCACCTCTTTCCTCTGGCCTACTTCTAAGACTACATATTGCAGATCAACGACGTGGCACGAGGAGTAGAATACCTCCATAGCAGACAGCCTCCGATACGCCACGGTGACCTGAAATCCGTAAGTCGCGATACATCCGTGATGATGTACGTGGTAAACATCAATCTATCTTTCGCAGTCAAACATCCTAGTCAATTCAAAATGCTGGGCCGTGATAACTGACTTTGGCTCCGTTGTTCATCCTGTGACCAAAGGTCTCAATACCGACATGGATGGTGCTACTAAGGAACCTCGAGCCGGAGCGCCGATAGAAGCAACATTCCGCTCCTCCGCCAATACCATTACCGTAACGGAAAACCCCTATCCACTTCGTTTGACTGCCCCAGAGGTGTTGAGCAAGGACGAGTTTCTCACCGCCAGCGATATATGGGCATTGGGTTGGCTGGCCTCCGAGGTATGCGAAATTCCGAAGACGTTCGACGATCAGGGCTCACAAAGGCCGCATCGAAATAGGTCCTGACCAACTCTATCCCCTTTGAAGACTGGGATGATTCCACGATCATCCAACGTGTCCTTCAGTTGGATCCGACCTCCAGCGACTCCCAGGTGTCAATGGTCCTAGAACTTTCTTCCCATGTAGCCCAGTGCTGGAGCATTGACCCCAGCAGGCGACCGACAGCCCAAGAATTCCGAGAGGCAATCGGGCGGATGGTGTGTCATGCAGATCTGCGATCATTTGAATGCAGTTTGAACTGATTCTGATGCAGCCTCAGATGGTTCCAAACGCAAAACGAACCGTCGACGCAGCGGGCTTCGTGGAGCACTTTGCCCAGGCTTTGCTTCTAATGACCCTGGGAGACATGTATCAAAGGGAAAGTGACTACTCCGCCACGGTAACGGACTATAGCGCGATTTTGGGGCTCTACACCGATATTGCCGACAGTAAAGAAAGGGCGGACGCACTACCGCAGCTCGCTCAGATCCATACGCTTCAACATCAGGAAAACCAGGCGCCCATGTCCCACACCGGAGCCCTGGAAATGCGCACCTACATCTACAGCAGGCGCGGGAGAGCCGACGTTCTTAAGGGCATTGCTGAGCTGTATCGACTTGGAAACGACTACGGCCAGGCCATCAGTTTCTACTTAGAGTGCCTACAAATCCACACTGACGCCGGTGACATACGTGGAAGAGCCGACGCTCTGATCGGCCTCGCTGACGTGCACCGGTTTCGAAGCGAGTACAGCGAGGCTGTCACGTTCTACTCGGAGTGCCTACAGATCCGGACCAACATCGGCGACAGACGCGGGAGAGCCGACGCTCTGAAAGGCCTCGCTGACGTGCACCTGCTTCGAAGCGAGTATGACCAGGCCGTCACGCTCTACTCGGAGTGCCTACAAATCCGAACCGACATTGGTGACAGACGTGGAAGAGCTAAAGCTCTAATGAGTCTTGCTGGCGCGATTCATCATTATGAGGAAGCTACTCAAACCTTTAAACAGATAGAAGACAGTAACGAAGAACGTTACCTCTCCGTAACCCCTTCCTCCGTTCAATTCCCCCCATCTCAACGCTCACTATCATCCCAGAATCCCAAAGCCGACCAGATCGTTTGGCGCTACTTTAAAAAGGTCGTCTTATCAGTCGCAAATGCGCGCATAATCAACCCAGACTCTCAAGACTCGCAGGACACTCCTGCACCGGGTCTACCCATTAACGACTTCGACGAGGGCGGAGGCACTCCAACTGGAAGCATCAGCGTCGCAACCCCAGGGCCGTCCTCGAATGCTGCAGGAGAGAGCACCGCTGGCGATAGCAAGCTAGCTACTAAAGGGAAGCAGACCAAACCTAAAGTGGACAAATGGGTACGTCTAATCCGCGTTAGAGAGAGCTTGTGGTCAACCGCTCGCACGGCGCACTCGGCACTCCCTGTCGCTGACGCTGTTCTCCCTTTATTTTATTTTATTTTTTTTCGCCCATGGCGACATAGTTCAACCTGGAAACACCAGATTTGGACACCTTCAAGCCGATTCTGGAGATATTCAAGCAAATCTCTACGAAGTTCCCAATTGCACCGGTCGAGTTCGCAGTTGACCCACCACCCCTAATCATTCAAGTCCTTCTTTCCATCCCACAACCCTCGTATGATAAGGTCCTCGTCCTGAATCATGGAGACAATCGAACTCGCATTGAACCTACTCCGCGCTATATCCTCCTGGAGTCCTGGCGCGTCGAGATGACGGGACGCACTCCAAAGAGTCATGGAACCGCCTCCTCCACGTCTTCGCCTCCATTCTCAACCAGCAGTAACTCTTTATTTTACGACGTCGAGCTTCCGACGGTATACAAGCAGTCAATTGCCCACTTCCGTTCGGTTTACACGCTGCTACGCGTGTTGCCTGCATGGAAGCTCTATCGTCGACTGCAAGAAAAGCAAACCGGTCTAGGAAGCGGAATGACTCTTGAGCTGAGGGTTGATGTACCTTCAGAGTCAGCCTCATCTTCTGCAGCTCCATCAGTTGTGGACTTGCCACTGGTGGTTAAAAAAACACGGATCATTGGTTTCGACGACCCCCTGTCGCAGCATCCCAGAGCCAACAACGTTGAGAGTAGGGTATTTTCATCCATCCTATCACCCCTCGGAGAACTCAACCTCTCACTGAAGTATCGTGTTGAGACGAACTTCGCGCTGGAGTCGCCCGAGAGCTTGCTGTCCGCCGACCCAGCGCCACCCGACATTCAAACCGACCCTTCCGCCCCAATCGAACTATTCCATTTAGCCCCTAATCCAGTACCAAACTATTCGGAACTCCCTTACCCATCCATCTCGACCGCAGCTCCTCCGCTGGAACAGAAGGAAGCCGGACAACCGCGACGAGCTCGGCCACCAACAGGCGAGGAGCTCGACCTGTTAAAGGATTTCCACTCTAGGACGATTTCAATGCGCGACGAAACCGCCCCTCCGGGTCCTGTTCCCTTGCCGGGCACTGGTGCCAGCCGGGCGCCCCTACAGTCTATGGCAGAGATGTTCTCAAGGGATGATCTGCCATTTGCGGCCCCATCGACAAGTGCCGGCGGCAGCGGTGAAACCACACTCGGGCGTGCAAGGCAGAGGACTATGAGCAATCTCAGCTCGACGTCATCCGGAAGTGGTGAAGGAACATCCCCGACCGGCGCGGTTTTCACTTCTTCTCCAAGATCTAGGGTACCGACCCTCCCCTCCCCCCGACCACCATCCAGACAACAAGAGTCTGTCCAATTAACTCCGCCAATCGCAGTTGGACCCGCTCCCCTCCGGACGGCAAGTAAGGCAACCTTAGACGTCATCGCCCGGTTCAAGTCGAGCACCCTCTCACGCTCACCATCGAGTTCCGGAGTTGGAAGAATCAACTCGCCGATTCGCGGGAGGGGAAGAAGTTCGTCTCTCCACCCTGGAGGGGTTTCAAGGCAACCGATCGCGGGACAGTCACCGAGATCACCAATCCCCACGGCGATGCGACCACCTGCCACAGGGACCGCAGTCAACTCACCAAATTCCAATCCTTACGGATCCCCTTCGTCTGCTGGTCAAAGTGATTTACCTTCCGAGCGCTTGTCAGGCAGCTCGCTGGAACGCGCAGGTATGACAACTGCGGGGTCCAGAAGGCTGAGTGGAGACGCTGCTCAGTTGCAAGACCCGACCAATGCGGATGTACCAATATCCCTGACACAGTATTTGTCAAGATTTCCTCATTGGTATCAAGATTCGGCGTCTATAACTGGCTCGGCTTCCCTGGGAACAGTTGCGGAAAGCGTAGCTGGGAGCACAGGGAGTAGTTCAGCTGGTGGAGGAACGAGTTCGAGCCTAGCTAGTTTCTTGTCAGGGGGCTCGCTGGAAAGCGCCGGGATGACAGGCGCGGGGTTCAGACGGTTGGGTGGATACGCTGCTCAGTTGCAGGAGCCGGCCAATGCGGGTGTGCCGATGCCCCGGAAACGGTATTCGTCGAGCTTTGGTCATCGGTATCAAAATTCGACGTCTACACCCAGCTCGGCTGCCGCGGAAACAGCTGCAGGAGTCGTATATTGGAGCGCGGGGAGTGATTCAGCTGCTGGGAGGACGAGTTCGGGCCTGGCTGATGTCGCCGGTGATGGCGAACCCCAGAGATTGGATACAGTAAGCTTGACCTGAAGTTGTCTTTTTGGATTCGTGCTGATATTTTTTGCCACCGCCGCTACCACCACAGCTGTATTCGGCCGGTTCGACAGATGACGACGACATTCAGGCGTTCCTACAAGCAATCGATACAAGGCCCCAGCTCCAGGGTGGCACCCAGCCGACCTCCGGATTGAGTGGCAGCCCAGCTTCGCACCCCAGAGTAGAATATCTACCACTAACGCAGGCAACAGAAGGCGATGGACCCGCAGGAGAGCCTCCCACTCTTTCTCTACTCAACACGTCGACTCAACAACAGGACACCGCCCTTCCATTCATCCACGAAGACGTCGTCAAAATGTCTGTGAGGGACGTCGAAGACCGGGTCAGCGCTGTGAGCGCTCGGTTTGACGAGATGACGGTTGCGTTCACGAGGTTCCAGAGCACGCTGCCAGAAGAATTTAGGACTGGTGGGCGCAGCGCGTCTGTGTCTGCCGTTTCCGAAAGCAAGAATGAAAGCCCCACGGGCTCAGTGAAACGGGTGGCGTCGGGGGAACGCACTGAAGGGGGGGAGAGTCGGTCGGATAGCGGGCCCGGTCTTGGTGAAGAATCGCTCCCATAAGCGGACGTTGATCTCCCTGGACAACTGGGCATCGAGTGGGAGAGACTCAGCTGTACAGTGTGTATGAGTGAGGTTACTGTTGACTCTGGAGGTCACCAGCAAGCCCCACGTCCGATAATTTCTACTCTAATGTTACAAACGTATTGAGGAGCAGGATTATAGGATTCTACATCGGCTATTGATATTTCCACGTGTTGTGTCGAGGTGAGGGGCAGAAACCGCAAACATCAATTATAAAAAGGGAAAGGAAAGAAACATTTACTGAGAGAAAAGGAAGCGACGTATATCAGGGTCTATAGAATCGGGGGGAAACGGGGGAAAGGGAGAGAGCTTAGGAATGAACATCCATCTATACATTGGGGCCCCAAAAATTTTTGGGCAAGGTAGCCTAACCCCAGTCCATATATCATCGAAGGGACTCAATCACCTTAGTTTAGCTCAACAGTAACGTTGGAGGATGAATCTCTACAAGTGTACAGTTGGAACCTCACGTGGGCACCAGAAGTTGCCGTTGCGGCGAACTCAGGGTCTGGCCACGATTTCAATTTCGAAAAGGCCACGTCCCCACCCATCCCCTACTTCATCCTTTTCCTTCCACTCCCTTCCCCGACAACCTTTTTATTTTCTTTCTCCTCCCTCCCTCCTATCTTCAGTCTCCAAATCAACCATGGCTAGCGTACGTGTACCGGCTCCGGGCTGCTGGATTTGTTGAAGGGACTGACGTTTTCGCTACGTTTCGTTTGGGGAATTGTGCAGTCCGACTCCGATTCCGCTGCTCAAGTCGCCGCCCCCTCTGGCGCTCCCGGACGCCCTGGTGCTGCTGGATCATCTAGGCCAGCGGGTACCGCAAACCAACTTCGGTGCGCAACGGTGCTGTTGATGATGGTGGTCGCCTTACCATGCTGACACCGGCTCCCACCTCATTACGTTTTCTCCAGCCGACGTGCAGCTGGCTCAGAAGTGAGCGCAAAGCCCAACTCGACTCGTTCAGCTGGCGCAGGAGGCTCGTCTAACACGATGTTGCGGTTGTACACGGATGATTCTCCCGGCTTGAGGGTGTACGTGTCAAGAAGCGTCTCTCCGTATTGACATGCTGACTGACGGTGATCACACGTTCGACACACACACACCACAGTGACCCATTCGTCGTCATGGTCCTGTCCATTTCGTTCATCGGCTCGATCTTCTTCCTGCACCTGTCCGCCAAAGCCATCAAGTTCTTCACCAAGTAGATTGGCTGCTCAAAAAACTATCGCCGCGGGCTTCCGCCCTTGGGAAGCCTTGGGTTGACCATTATTGGGTCTGAGACGCTATTTCCATCGTCGTTCTCCTGCAGCGGGAACAAGATGGATACCGCTCTTCTCTTCTGCCAGGTACCTTTGTAATACCCCACCTCGCGTGGCGTCCACGCCTTGTTCTATCAATTCAGACCACTGCCAGTCACGTGCATTGTGAACGAGTGTCTCGTACGATGTCAAGCTAGACGACAACCTTTGGAAGCGGATTAGACCTAGGGGACGGGGAGAAAGGTCCTTCGTCAGTCCGACAGTTGAGCAAGTGAGTGGAAGCGCCGACTCGACCAATCAAGAAGGTTTATGAGGTCCAAATTTAAACGTGCTGTTAATTAAAGGGGTGGGCGGTTGTAGACTTCTCGATGTCCTCGATAATCCGGGGACGATCCTGCAGCGAGAAGCTGTCAAGCGGTGGGCGCCACGAACAGGAAATCGCAATAGGAGTCCTTGGGAAGATCTTCACGGTTGGTCTTGGCGCGCGCGAGGATCGACTTGCATGATATCATCGATCGAACCTAACCTGCATTGCACCCATTTCCCCACTTGTTCATCTCGGCTTGTATAAAGTTAGTGGGAGTCATGCAGATCTCGGCATGTCGATCATGCTTTAACTTGCTCCACACCAAGCCGCCAGACTAGGTGGAGATAAACTTGATTTTCAACCATAAAATCACGCCGGCGGGCGAGCGCCACATTAGTTCACCCTGCCGAGCCTTTCTTTCCTTTCTTCGACCGGCGCACATTTGATGTCATATTCAAAACGCTGTATAAAACTCAACCCTGTGGCGTTCCTGTACTTATCTTATTGCGGCTGATATCTCGGCGCCTCATGTTCTCGGCGCCTCATGTCCCCGACGCCTGGAGGACACGCGCCGGGCGTGTGGCTTGCACGCTTCTCCGCCCGCCCGCACCCCTGGTCGGAGAACCTTCTCGCCGATTTTCGTCTTTCACGTATTTTTGGATCCCCCTCTTCTGGAAAGTCACCTAGCGCGCACCACCCTGATATCGCATGTTCGCCTGGCGGCTCAAGTACATAAATATTCGAGGGGTGAGGAAAAATTCCTGAAGCGCACGGTCAACCGCACCAGAGACCTCGGGGGGGGGGGGGGGGGGGGGGGGGGGGGGGGGGGGGGGGGGGGGGGGGGGGGGGGGGGGGGGGGGGGGGGG
>WSUI01001107.1:0-11601 GCA_019633595.1 Tulasnella sp. UAMH 9824 | reverse complement strand
AGGTAATGTCTTATCATTAGATAGTAATACTAGAACTACGTTGACACGAGCTACGAGCAGAGATAGTATTTCTTCAGAACCCTCGAATATACTGCCTCCAAGTACCTCCCGCGAAGTCTCAAAAAGGTTAAGGAAGGACCAGGGGGTATCCTTACCTTGGTTGACGCCACCGAGAAAACTATCTGCGTTCCAGGCGACCCTCGGAACATGCAAGGTCAGGCGATTGAGGCATGGTATAGCATGTTCGTGAACGACTCGATCCCAGAGAACCGCCGTTTCCGCTGGGTCACCGGAATGCCGGGCGCTACGAAGGAATCCAGGAAGAAAGCCAAGACTTCTCGGAAAGCGAAAGAAACGACCCAATCCACAGCCTCGTACCCTTCTACCGCTCGTCGCACGGTCGGGGATGACGTGTCATCCTCAGAGGATGAGAATCCTCTCGATTATCAGGGAGAAAGTGAAACAAGCGCTGGAGAGGGCCCCTCAGAACCACGACTACGTGCGCCGACTATATCAAAGAAAGGGCGTATATCGTCAGCCCCTCAGATACTTGCCCCCTTGAACAGCAGTCGAAAACGGCCAGCCGCCTACGTTCACGTTGATCCAGTCGTCGATGCGACGCCCAAAGACACTGCCGAGACAGCCAAAGACCCCGAAAGCAGGACAACTAATCCCACCGCAACAGACGTCTCCGAACCTCGTAGCGCTGTGCGTCCCCTACCAGAGGCGGAGCGTCCGCCTCAAACGACCGCCAGCACTGCATCCGGAATTTTGACGAGTCCGCAGAAGGTTCCCTCAGCCCCAGCCGCCGCAACAGATCTCTCATTATCCTTCAAGTTTCATCCGCCCAACGATCATTATCCGACGCATCTACCGGTGAGTTGTAAATACCAATCACGTTGTGCAATACTCACCTCTGTCACAGCCCCAAGCAATCGAACAAGCCAATTCCGCTGAATATTTCCGCCATATACCGTCTCCGCACTTGAACGGAATTAATGGGATCGTTCTCCCCCATCTCGCCGATCTAATCATCTGCTGCGTTGACCTCGACGTCCTCTTCCCTTTGGAGACAACCGATAATCAGGTATGTCTGTCGATTCACCTATTCGAATAAATATTTCATCTCATCACATAAAAGCAGTCTTCTGGACAGACACTTCCCGGGCAGCCCATAAATCCGATCGATACGCTCTGGATGATCTTGCAAAATCCCGAGAAACCCCTCCCCACCTATCTCTTTGCCTTGGGGCTATGTCGGAAGTCCGACGAATCGTTCTCCTCAGCCGTTCTTCCGCGAGCACTCGACCATCTCAGTGCCCAAATCGAAGCGCTAGAGGGGTGTAACATGTGTACCATGGAGCTTGGTTGTGTGCCGGTGTTTGAATCATGGACTGCCTCCATCATCATTACAACAAGGTTCCTAAGCTTCCTTTACTCCATCCCTCAAAAGGAATTGGGTCTTGATGCATCTGCGAAGCTCGACACGCACAATGAACGGCTGGTTGAAATCGTCTGCATGTACCTAGTCTTTCGTTATACTGCTAGCACTGTCTCCGGTTTCATTTCCTCCCACCCTAACGCCACGTCCCCGCCTACCATCGCCAGTTCGGTAAAAACCCTTGGTATCGCATGGCTAAACTCCACCTCCACGCTTTTTAATCCTCTGAACAAAGTAAGTGCTACTCTCTCCATCACATCTCGCTTGAACATAATCTCACGAATCACTTCTCAGCGACGGTTATCCTGTACCATAGGCCACGACGGACCGAAGGAAATCCAGCACATTCGACCTCGTCAAGAGCCCCCCTTTTTCGAACTGCATGATCCTGCGAAGCGTTGGCTTGGCTTTGAACCAACAGGTTCTTGGGAGGATGCCATGATTGAATTCGCTCTCCAGGTCAACCGCAAGACACAGGTCCTGGAACGCCTCTCCACATATGAGCAATTCATTCTGATTGCCGCAATCATTGTATTGACCACAAGTCCCAAACGCGAAACGGGTGATGCGGATTGGCTCGTCGTGGTCGAATCGATGGTGGTAGCCCTTGAGGAAAGCCGTGGCACTTCCAAGGCATACGAGCAGGAATATGGTATGTAATCGTTCAGCAGCTGCTCGATCGAGCTCACGATCCGTTTCTCAATAGCTCCCATCCCTCCACCTCCAACAATGGCACAGCCCATCAATTCAGGTTCAAACAGTCTGCCGCCCTCTCCACGACCCTCACCCTCAGTACCACCTGAGCCCGCCGTGCGCCAAAGTCTGGGCCAACGTACACCTATGCCCGACGCTATTCAGAATCACCCCCTTAACGACACCGCCCCACTCCCTTCGACCTCGAGTCAAAGCGACGACCGCGATCCTGCCGCCCCCAAACGCAAAAGTTACATCCGGCCGAACCCTCGGGCTAGTGGGAGGACCAAATGGGCAGTTGGGGACGTGATTAAATTCGCTGTCGGCGGGGCTACGAGAGAGGTCAGGATCAGACAGAAGGGGCCTGATCCCTCGTCCCTCGTCCTCACTTGGCTACGGAGCCGCAAGCCTGTCCTATCCAAAAACGGTGCACCCATTCCTCTCCCGCCGTTCGACAAAGACCTCTTGATCACCCCTGGTCCACTCATGCCTGCTCTTGACCTAGACTGTTTCATTCGAGACCAACCACTCCCGCCCTTTATTCCCTTTGAGGAAATTCTGAGCGGCGTGCATGAAGAGTATTTCCGTCAACTATTCGCGGAATATCCGGACGATCCACCTCTGAGCTCCGAATCAGAGGGCGATGAGATTGATGACCTTTCGGATGATCTCAGACTCAGAGCACTCAACGAGCGTATTGATCGACGGCGCCTCTTCCGAGACCAGCTCGGCCTCCCCCCGAGCGCTCAGGACTTACAGGACGAGGCAGACGTGCAATCTATACTCGGTTCTTCCAGTCGGGGACCGATTCCTCCTACAGGGCCAGCCGCCGAACCAGGTATTTCGAACTCTTGCACGACAAATTCAAACCCATGCCTTAACGTCTCGCGCTCAATTCCAGGATCATCTGTACACGAGGCCAATGAACCTTCAAGTCACAAGATGAGTTCGACTGCCGCCCAGCCCCGCTCAGATCAAGGCAGTCGCCAGCCGGGAGACCCCAGTTCCAATCTACCCGAAGGCAGCTCTGTTGGAAACGCCGACAGTCGCGGTAAACGGGGAAAGCGAAAGCGAAACGCACCCATCGCTCCGGGCGAGACGGGAGACGAGATTACCACTCAAGATGAATCAAGTACTTGTATGTTCACTCAATCTTGCCGAAGATTTTTGCTAACTCGCTTTCACTAGTACGACCGGAAGTTTCCCCTCCCGTCTTAGCGCCCCGCAAAAGCCCGCGTACGAAAAACCCGCCAACCGTCCCTGCCATCTCTGTCCCGTCCAACGGTGCAGTGGACTCCCAGGACGAGACCGTGCCTTCAGTACCAGGACCACAGGGCGCTCTGCTGCCAGAAACCTTCGAAGGGGAGGCAGAAGGCGCCCGCAAAAAGGGGGGATCGGCCGCGAAAGGCAAAGCGAAGGTCGGCAAGCGGGGGCCAGTCAACGCTGGTCAGAAGGGGCAGGACTCCAACGCCGCTATCAAAACAAGATCAAAGTCAAAAGGGACCTCTGTGCAAGCGCAGGAAGAGAGCGAAGAACCTCCTGCCAAAAGGACTAGGAGCAAAGCGTAACCCCAGTTCTTTCGTGCCACATCTCGACTTTTCAACGTGTTCCTGTCAGACCCTACCCGAACAACTTCGATACCCGCCAACCTAGCTACTTCTTACTAGCTCTTTGTAAATTATACGTTGACTCTACGACCATGCAATCATACCTATTCATGACCTCCCGATGCTGTCAGGAATGCAAACAGATTCAGAATACGGCATCGTCGACGTGGAGATTTTTTATACTTTAACGTCAATCCAATTCCAATTACCTTTCTGGGTGTCCCGAAGATGAGATATCGATGAGGTGCAAATTCCAATTCTAGGATCTCATCAGGCTCTCTTCCTTGTTCTCTCAGGAGCATCCCATCTAATCGCCCGCTCACTCCCTTCATCTCATCTCATCTCATCTCATCTAGATTTTTTTGTCTCTTCTCATGTAATTCCCATTTACTCTCAAATCTAATTCTACTCAAATCCCATTTTCCGAGCCTTCTCACCTCATCACTTTTAGATCCCATGTTAGGTCTCTGATGAGAGTCACTTCCAAGTCCCATCTGGTTCTCAACTCCACTTCTACCCGCGTCTCATCTTCCAGAGTCCCAATTTAGGTCTCATCCTTGTTTCCATCTAGCTCGTTTGACCTCTTCTCATATAACTCCCATCTTCTTATCCAATCTACTGCTACCTCCATCCCATTACTATCCTGTCCAAAGAGATCTCATTTGGATCTCATCTGAGCTCTCTGCGGAGCATCACCTCCAAGTCCCATCTGTTCTCAAATCCAATTCCGCCCGCTTCTCATCTTCTAGAGTCCCACTTCAGATCTCATCTACGCCCCATTTCTTGAGCATCTCATCTCCTGCCCGTTCCCCTCTTGTCATCCCGCCATCAAACTTCCCATCTCTCTCCCAGTTACAAAACAACATCCCGTTTCGTTCAAGGGCTGATTTGATCAGGGGAAATCGCTGGTCGCGACTTAAATGGAATTAAAATACCTATTTCCTGAGTAAAAACAATACAATAGAACTGTATCTTATCGTATACGACGGTAGGAATGAGTAGATAGAGTTAAGGCCTGCAATATACAATGCGAGGAGTGAATGCCGATGCGCGTATTGAGAGTGTAATTCGAGTATAGTGCTGAATCTGGTTTGATAACATGACATTTGTTCTCGTAGTTGGCGCTGAATTGAGGTCGGAGTATTAGATTAGCATGGCGAAGTCACTGTCCCGTCTAATCTCTTGCGGATTCGGAACATCGGGTAACTGTATTTCTGCCCAGTGCTCTCTCGAGCACCCTCACAGGTGCGGCTTTCTTGCGATGTGCACCGCCCATCAGCCCATGGCTCCGACAATTAGTTCTTGTAAGTCTGGGCCGCGGATACCATGGACCATGGTGACTCACTCGACCGACCCCGCCGTCGTGACGAGATAGTGACCGAGCCAGATGGGGCTCTATCCCAGCCATCCTGAGACTGCCCAACCGAGAAAGGTCATTCGTCAGAACCTTAAACCCGGTGCATGAAACGTTGGAATATGACCCCGAACTTGGATGGCCTGCGTTGAAACATTCGACGAACCCAAAATACGGTTTGGTTCAACGCTTCGATGAGACCAAATTTCCGAGAATAGATCCCATTTCTCTTCCAAGATGAGAGCTATCAGCCTAGACGATCCCATGTTACTCGTAGCCTATCCAGATTGTCTCGATGTCAATGAGAACTTAGCCCGGGACTTAGATGAGATCCCCAGAAATATATGCGTCACTTGGAGGTGAGATCAGAGTCAAATGAGATCAGCATGACATCTCGAACCACCAGCCGCCGCTCTCGCTTTGGTTCAGCAGGATAACGGGTAGTTGCGATTGGCCCGGTCATACCGCTTTGCTCTTTTGTGCTTAGGAGCATTTCATCCTAGTGGATTCCCGCTACGGATCATTTTACCCGAATTCCACACCCACGGGGCGCCACAGAACTCGAATTGGAAGGGTCGCATTGACCCGAACATCAAACTGAAGAAGGTCTTCCGATCAAACGAGTGTATATTTCGCTCCAGTACTAAAGATGAGAAGCACCAAGCTCTTCCTGCTAAGCTGCTTTCTCATTTGTATCACACGGTCCGTACATTTGGTGAGATGAAAACACCAGCGACAGGAGTAATTCTCTCACTATTTCGGGCGAGGATGACATCGGGTCTCATGGGCGACATATATAGAGATTTAAAATCACAGAAAGGGGCCTGCCCGGTAAATTTGAGATTTCATGGCTACTAAAGGTGAGTTTTTAGAAAGAGGTTGGACGGTGGACATGTTCAGATCCTCACCTCCGTAAACTCAATTCTGCGTCGAGTAACGCAAGAGTGGCACAATAAAGCGATATTCAACCACCGTGAACCGTATATATATGGTGTACTCCACTGATCTTCGATCATACCCAAGGGTAAGGCGACCCAAACGACCAATGCCGTGTTTTCTCGCTCGCGTAGTACTTTGACCTCACGCCCATCGCGTCGAATTCATTGGACAATAGCTTGTGCTTTGAGCCCTGCATTTGACGCCCGGACCAGGACCACGGTTATTTTGTATTCGTTCTCCAAGCAATTAGGATATTGAGAGAATACGAGGAGCGCACGTCCCGCCAGACTGCGAGGTCGAGTTACAGCTGGATATTTCTCCACGTGTTACAGGGTTGGCCGCCCCCGACCCCGCGCCAACCTTCTCATAAATAGCACAGTCGACTACATGTAGCGGGCAGACTGGAGAGGACTAGTTATCGTATGATTGCTAGATCAAGCCATTCACCATTCCTCAAAGGTTATATCGGCCGCCGGCCCCTTTAACTGAGGGAAAGAGGTTCTGACAGCTCATCCCACCAGCTCATCCCACCATCCTATCAGCCCAATGAGTTCGACCTTCTCGTGCAACCACTCCAAAAGTGCTTGATCCTGTGCCTTGTTTGCCTTTCTCTCCCAGGATCCCTCATCCCACCACCCGCCGTGGACTTTAAGTTTGCGCAGATGAGGCAGTCGGAGGTCGACAAGCTCCTTTATCTTGGTCGTGGGTGTGGATATTCCGAGAAGGCTAATCTCCTCCAAGTGCGGGCAAAACGATGGCCCCTCCGATAGCTCCCATGAAGGCACCAAGAGAGGGCCAATGAGATGTCCCTCGTCCGCGCCATGTTTTTCCGACTTGTCAGTTACGGTAAGCGACGTGATGTTCGGTGTGAACTGGAGCAGATATTCTAGGGCTTGCTCGATATCATCGGCGAAAGAGGTGGCGAGAGAGAGGTATCGCAGACCTTCGAAAGTTGATAGGAGACCTGGTTGACCCTCGGGGTCGGGAAAGAAATCAAGTTCAAGAGTAAGACATTCTAGGACAGGCATTTCCGCAAAGCGGAGAGTGTTCCAATCAGCATCTTCCATTCCCACAATCTTGAGGCTAGTAAGGTTTGATAGGGACGTGCATGGCGTAATTGTGATCCTCCCAAACAGAGACTGCAGCGGCTGCATTACTAATGTATCCAGTGGATGGCCCAACACCAAAGTCTCTAGTGTTTGTTGAGATGCTCCTAGTACACCCCAAAGCCACTCTTCATATCCATCGCAACGGAGATACTCCAAGTGACGTAAGGAAGGCCATTCCTCCCCAAGGAAAGTCATCGCGTGATGATGCAGGACGAGCCTTTGAAGTTTGGGAGTATTCATATGAAAAGTCCCTGGACTCATCCTGGTCAAGAAGCGTTCGTCATAGGAAGATATGGGAGCACAGGTGAAGGAGGAGAGGCTTGGGAGTGGAGCGGACAGGGCGTCCCAGATATGATTGGTCGAGAAAGGAAGAGTAATGGAGCGCAGGCGATGGGAGTGGGAAACGATGAGGTGTTCAAAAGCAATCCCGCAATTTTCGGTTGACAAGTCCTTTGTCATGGAGGTTACGACAATGTCCAGCCCAAGGTACCCTGCCCGGCTTGCGTACGTTTGTGCCCGTGAGGGGGCATCCGGATCGTGTGCGACGTACACCGTTTTCCAGAGTTCGGGTGTCTGACAGACGATGTCGTTCCAACGGCGGCAAACTAGGAGAAGATCCAGAAGTTCGTAAGAGGTCCGGGTGAGCAATGAGCTCGCGCCTTCTGCGGAATCGCCGTAAACAGATGAGAAGGCGAGGGAAAGGAGCTCGGGTGGGATGGTGTGCACAACAGCCATTTGACCGACAGGCGCCGACCGAGGGAATCCTAATAACAAGTGTTCTAAGATCTAGGCTCAATCATTGCAAGTGCGCACTCACTTAAGCGAGAAAAGATCAAGGATCGCAATCTAGGACCTTGTGGTGAAAAACGTGGCGAGAATTCCGGTAAACAGCGGCAATCAACCGCCGTCTACTGCTGTATACGGATGAATGATAAGGAGGGAGCCTTGACCACGTACTTTGGGGGTTGCTCTTAATCCAAGGAGAAGTCGCAAAAACTAATGAACTATTCTTATTGACCAGCGATTCATGATATCGAGATAATGCGATGCAGAACACATCTCGGCAGATCCCGTAGTTGAAGGCATATTTTGCAAAGTACATCTAGCGGGGGTGTTATAGGTTATTTCATCGATGCACAGCAATATGTGCTTTCTTAGACGATTGGGTGTAGATATGTAGAGCTGAAGGAAGTGACTACAGTGGGGCTCCTGCGGTGGATCCCTATGACTGAAGGTATCATTAATCACAGAGACTCGAGAGGGGACGTTTGGTCCCCAATCTCGTTAAATTATGCTGGATATCGCTGGCTATATATTACACCGTAAAGAAGACTCACGTCTTTACGCGAGGGATCAAGGTTCTCACCACGTCTCCCACCCGGTCTCCGGCCCACTAAGTTCAATTCTTCTGGTCAACCACTCGAAAAGGTCTGCATTGTCCACAATGCACTGATCCGCCCACAGTAGTCCACTGACTTCAACTTTGCGCAATTTACCCAGACGTAGCTCTACAAGCTCCTTTAGTTTAGCTGTGGGTGTAGATACTTCCAGTACGTTGATCTCCTCCAGATTTCGGCACAGCAGCGGCCCAATGGTAGGTGTCCGGGTACTCAGCAAGAGAGGGTCAATAATGTGGTCCTCGTCCACATCACCGTCCCCCAACTGGTCGGTCAGGGTAAGCGAGGTTATATGAGGAGCAGATTGAGCAAATAATGTAGGTTGTCGACGTCGTATAACAAAAAAGTGGTCAGGGAAAGGCGTTGGAGACACTCGAAAGTTGGTATGGGACTTTCTTGGCGCTCGGAATTTGGGAGGTAACCAAGGAATAGCCAAAGCAGGCATGTCCGCAAATCGGAGAGCATCCCAATTAGGATCTTCTGACCCCGCAACGTTGAGGAGAGTAAGAATCGGAAAAGACGTGCGATGGGTTGATTCGCTAACCCTGGAGAGCGAGTTGGTGGCCCGCATTTCCAGTGGTTCCTCTGGATCGCCTAGGACTAGGTTTTCAAGCGTTTGTTGGGACGCTCCTAGCAGACCCCCGAGCCAAGGTTCTTGTCCAGAGCAGCATGGGGACTCTATGCTCAGCAATGGAGGCCAATTATCCCCGACGAACGAGGCCGGATGCTTATGCAGAATGAGTGTCTGAAGTTTGGGAGTGTTTAAGTTCACCTTGCATGGGTCGAAGTCAGAGCCGTCTGAGGGGCGTTCATCGAGGCTTGTTATTGGGATGCAAGTGAAGGAGACAAGATTTGGAAGGGGAATGCGAAGAGCTTCGGATATATGGGGGGTTGAGAATGGGAGAGTGATGGAGCGCAAGCGGTGGGGATGTTCGAGGAGTAGTTGTTTGAAAGCAATTTCGCAATGTTCAGTCGAGGATCCCTTTAATGAGGAGGTCACAATAAGATCTATTTCAAGGTATCCTGCCCGGCTTGCGTGCGTATGTGCTCGTGCGGGGGCCCCCGGTTCATGTGTAAGGTACACGGTTGTCCAGAGTTCGGGGGTCTGACGGGCCGAGTCGTTCCACCGCCGGCAAACGAGTAGGATATCAAGAAGCTCGTAGGAAGTTCGGACGAGCAACGATTTGGCGTCCTTTGCGGTATCGCTGTAAATAGCAGAGAAGACGAGGGAAAGGAGCTCGGGTGGGATGGCTTGCACGTCAGCCATTCGGCCGGTGGGCTTTGGGAAAGGGTATTCCAAACGCAATGGTGGTGAGACCCGGTTTCGAGTATATTGTAGCAATCTACTTACTTTAGCAAGGGAAGACTGAGAACAACAAAATGGGGGCGGCGTGGTTGAAAACGTGGCGAGCGAACTCCAGCAAACAGTGGCAAGCAGCGGTTCTCTTCCAGTGTGTCGACGAATGATTGGGGGTGAGGATTAGCGACGCTCTTGCAGTTTGCTTTCGATCATTTTACAGATTGAAAGGGTAATATTTCATTCCCCTAAGTTCAGGACATTATACAGTGCGATGGAGCGCATGCTTTGTCTCGACCTGAACTTGCAGGTACCCGGGAGTCGCAAGGGATAGGCGTTGGGTGTGTTATAGTTATTGACCTCACCCCGATAGAAGTGCTTTCCCATCAAAAGATTTAATCTAGAGAGATATTTAGAAACCGGCTATGTTACGATACAATCCAAGATACTATGTAGAACATAGGCACTCCGAAGAAGACCGGTCGCCCAACGTCCGATGATGGCTCACTGGATTGAGCGTAAGTATAGTCAGTAGGCTACCCAAAGCCACGCTCCACCATAGTAAAGACTCACATTTCTACGCCAGAGATCAAGGTTTTCATTCTGACTTATCCCACCCTTCGCCGAATCCAGAAAGCTCAGCTCTTGCATTAACCCACTCGAATACAGCTCGCTTTTCCAGATAGGGCTCATGCTTCCACATTGAACCATCGATTTCAACTTTACGCAACCTAGGCAAACGTAAGTCTACAAGCTCCTTGAGTTTGGCGGGTGGAGTGAAATCCGCGAGTATGGTGATCTCCTCCAATTCCGGGCAGAATAATGGCCCCATAGAAGGCGTTTGTGTAGCCAGCAAGAGAGGATCAATGGTGTGTCCCTCATCTTCATCAGCTGCCCCGTACTGGGCATCCAGGGTAAGTGAGGTGATGTGCGGTGTAGCTTGAAGCAAATGATGTAGATCGACGTCATCGTATGGGAAGACGGTGGTAAGAGAAAGATATTGAAGACGTTCAAGTGTTGGGAGGGGACGTTCTTGATACGTATATGGGGGGAGGAAAGCAAGGAACATCGTAAGAGATATCAGGGCACGCATCTCCGCAAAATGCAGCATGTCCCAATGAAGATCTCCTGCCCCATTAAACTCGAGGCTAGTGAGATTTGGGAACGATGTGCAAGGTATGACTCCTTCAACCAGGGTGAAAGACTGACCGGCCCACATTTCCAGTGGTTTCAATGCATCACCCAGGACCAGGTCTTCTAGCGTATGTTGAGACGCCCCTAGCAGGCCCCAAAGCCATCCTTCTTGTCCGAAGCAGCAGAGAGACTCCAGGCTCCTCAAAGAGGGCCAGCTATCCCCGACGAACAAGGGCGCATGCTTGTGCAGGATAAGCGTCTGAAGTTTGGGAGTATCCAATGCCACGTCGCAGGGGTCGAAATTGGGGAGGTCGAACTCGGAGTCGCCCGAGATGAGTTCGTCGCTGTGAGTGGTAGGAATGCAGATGAATGAGACAAGATTTGGAAGCGGGGCGTGAAGAGTTTCGGATATCTTGGGGGTTGAGAAAGGGAGGATAATGGAGCGCAAGCGGCGGGAGTGTTTGTGGAGGACTTGTTCTAAAGCAATCTCGCAATTGTTGGTAGAGAGGAGGAGCTTCGGTGCGGAGGTTACAATGACGTCTAGCGCAAGGCGTCCTGCTCGTGTTGCGTACATCTCTGCCCGTGCGGAAGAGTCGAAGTGGTGGGCGATGTACACACTTGTCCAGAGCT
>WSUI01001106.1:0-11654 GCA_019633595.1 Tulasnella sp. UAMH 9824 | reverse complement strand
TCCGTTGTGCTTCAAAACCTAGCTTTCGTGATCGCAAAAAGCAATGACCCTGACTGTCAAGACCGGGACACCTTGAGTAAATATCTTGTCAAGATTCTGAACTTTACAGGGAAGGCCGCTATAGATAGTAGTACCAATTCAAACGGTAGATCAACCGGGGTAGCGAGCGTTTTGCGTTTTTTGGAACGGCTCGTGCGAGCTCAAAAATCGTCGAGCGATCTCATAAATATTGGACGAAACCTTCGTGGGGAGCTGACTAGTGCTCTGGCCAGAACGTGCGAGAAGCCTCCTAGTGTACGGTCCGAATAGTGAGTTTGCCGCGCGAAGGCTGCGGTTTCATGCTGACATGCCCATTTAGTTCCGGGAGCGCTTTGGAGGAAATGCTTGAGGAGTCGCTTCGCCTATTTACAGATTTGACAGCAAGCCCCAAGTCCCCTGCAGTTAACTCCGACTTCGCCTTGGGAAACACTGTTGGGGTGGTACCTCACCGATCCCCGTACTTGGCGACAGTAGGCGGGCGGTCAACGACCTCTTCACACGAGAATGATGTTGAACTGGCATCTCTGTTCAACCCCGTCTTGCAAAGGCTGAACGTGCTAGCAAACACCATGATGGACGATTGGTTTGGTTTCAGTCAACCAGAGCATAATCACAAGTTCAAACGACAAGTAACAGAGCTGAATGGGATGTTCGTTATCTTCCAGGATGCCGCGAGGAGTGTCTCTCGAGAAATAAAGGTGAGTATCTTCACTTATACACAGTCTTTGTCACTTGTTCACGATTCAAACTAGATGCGGAAACGAGACCCTGATCTCGGGTGGTGCTACTATGATGAGGAATGCGAGCTTCACACTCGGTCGGAGGGCGAGGGTAGCGTCCCCTTTGCGTTGCACGATTCTGTGACACAAGTTTGATGTGTCCACAACTTTCAAGCATTAACAGGTTACTTGTACGATATTGCAATGGGGGAGGGGCGTTATTGTTTGGACTTGTACTTTGTGGATTTTTGGTTGGATCTGAGACTTTACAAGGACACGGCAACGTAAACGTGGGCTCCTATTCGTGCAGACCAGCGTATAAAAATACACTCGGACAGCAACCAAACAGACCAAAGACGAGGAAGGAAATCTTCAGATAGGAGAGATTTTTAAACGAGACAGCTTCAAACCTAGAAGAAGATTTAGAGCCGAAATGTCGGCGAGTTCAAGAGCTATCGTAGATGACAAGGTACAGGGTCGAACTCGATTAGGCTGTAGGTGACGAGTTCCTCATAGTTAATACCTCCACCTGGGACAGCTCGACCTCAAAATGAGCGAGATGATAGGCCGAAGGTCAACATTATCGCTCAACAAACCTCTCAGCTCTTCACTCGCTGAATCGTACCTAGTTGGAACGGCAAGCTAGTACTTTATGGTCCGCTTGAGTTAGCTCCATAGCTTTGTCAGCAGGTACGCGTTGCATTAACATGGCGCGGTAACGAGAAGGTGGAATACCCAGGTGCTAGTCGAAGATGGGGTAGCGAGAAGGTTCCGGTCCCCGGGGGCACCGCTGAACTTGGAACGCCTAGCTGTTGGCCACTGGAGGCGGCGAACGACTCGCTCAACACGTTGTTCGGCGGGGTGACGGTGCAGGAAGAGCTTTTGGTTGTCTCTATTGTAAGGGAGGCTGAGATCGACATGGGTTTGCATCTCCACTGGACGAAGGATGCGACGGGACCCACTCGCCACAGCCATTAAGGCCTCCTCTTGCGTGGCATTCCCCTCATAAAACGGCGCGATCACATCTCCGTTTCCCCACTAACTCATAGGCGGTGGTGGAGGCAGATGTCCTCCAGTTTCCAAGTATGTATGTGTCGAATCCGCTAAACCTAAGCTACCTGGGTGATGATTTTCGCGAGGCTTGGCTTCGAGCACGTACGGCTTGCTTGAATCTTTCGTCTCATAAATGTCGCCGTTAATAATAGCAGATTATTCAGGATGCATTGAAAGGTAGCTGAAGTCGAGAGCGCCGAGTCCCGATGGGGATGGTGGGATGGTGTGTAGTGCGACGAGCGCAGTTGATGCTCTAGACCTGGGATGATAATCAGAGTCTTCGTCAAGCATGGCTACATTGCTAATCTCACCCCGCATTACGATCTTCGAACCTTCGCATAAGGGGGATCCCCATTTCCAATACCAGCATCAATCACGCAGTGTGGAGTTCATAGTCGCGACGTTGCCGCAGACGAAGAGTCGGTCCAAACTAGAATAATAGAACGTCGTGCAACACAATACCGAAACCCATGATTTACGTTGCATATGAGCTGGTTGTAAGGACGGCTTGGGGCCCATGGTCCCTTGGACTCCAACATTGTAGTAGTCTTTGTTGCAGAAACCAGGATCCCATAGTTGCTGCAGGAGGCAGGGCAGTCCTCCTAACAACATTCCTGGTGCTAAGCGAGGAAGTCATGGGTAGGAAGATTAGGCGAACATACAAGTTTCTTGGTTCTCTTTGGGTTTCGTCGTCGGGAGATGCCACTGAACCCGAGACGATAGGCGTGAATGTGCAGGGGATGTCGGGGATAACGCTTGTCTCTCCGTGCCGCGCACGACGAAATCACTCACTTAACTGCCGTAGCCATGGACGAGGGCTTTGATACCGGCACCAGGGCTGTCTTACAATCAGATAGGATTCATTTCCTTCGTCACAGATGCGCTCTTGGACTGTCACGTCTCTCATCACCTGGTAGCTTAGGCGTAGATGGCTTGCCTGCGTGGATGTCCCGCCGTCGTTAGTCACGCCCCTCAATCAACAAGTCACATCACACAGTGTTGCTTCGAATGTGTTATGAAATGCTCTGTTCTGGACGATCAACTACATGAAGCGGATCTGAGGTGGGCTGGGTGCCGGCTTCCACTCCTTGGTTTGTTGATCCGTAGCTAAACCTAGACGAAGCGCATGTCGTGTCGACTATTGAAGCCACTAGGCTTGATTGAACATCGTCCTACCTGTGTTTAAGACTTGATGTCCAGCCGGGACTGGCAACAGCACGGGCGCATTATCCACCGGCGTGTTGAAACATGACGTCGAGTAGAAAGAGCTCTTGTTCATCTTGGGGATGGTTTCGCAGAGGAGACAAGCAGCGTCGATTAGACCGAATCTGCCGGTTGGCGCAAACGTAGGCGAGTTAGACAAGTTTTCGGACACAAAGACGGGGGAAGGATGGACGTACATCCTACAATAGTCCCCGTATTAGTTCCACCCTGGCATCCAATCCGGATTGTCGCAACCCTTGATTATGCATTTCCGAAAGCCGATGGAAGAAGATGATAGTCAGAGTTAGGTGAATGTGTTCTCAGTCCTGAGGACCTTTCTACTGGACTGCCCTCTTATAAGAAAATGGACAGAGAGGTGAGCACTCGGGCAGGAAAGGTTCGGGACGATAAACGGACCTCGAGCTTCAAGACTTGCATCCCGACCCAAGACAACTCTCCCTGCAGGTCTACCGAACCACATGTCCACTAAAAAGCTTCAGCGAGCATCTAAGCACATTATCAACGTGGAAAAACGGGAAGAACAGGAGCTAAAGAAACTCTCACAGCCATATACGGATCAGGCTGACAGACTGCGAGACATTGACAGCGTGTTTCAGCTGTGGCGCTTTTGAGCCATGTCGGTATCCAGAATTAGGCGGTTTCCCTTCCCAAACACATATGGGATCTGGTCAATGTCTTTCGAATGTCGTTCAGTTCATCGGTCGTTGGAAAATGCGGATGAGCCAAGTTGTATCTGGCTGATGAAGGGTATTGGTGGAGGATCAGTGTGGTCTGATAGGTTTCGACCCGTTTGCAGAAGGTCTAGATGGGTTCTCATTGGGTGGTAGTGATGCTGGTGGGCGCGGAGTTGGGGCGTGGGTGTGCAAGAGCCTGTCGCGGAGGTCGGAGTGCTTGAAGCCCGCGAGCAGCGAGTTTAGTACGTCGCCCAGTCAGCACAAATACTACGTCGATGAAGATAAAGACGGGCACCTGGCAGAAGGCTTGGGATGCCATTGCAGAAGTACCTGCGCACGACTACTAGCGGAGGGTGGTTGGGCGACGGATTTGAATGCAGACCGGTCAGGGTCCTCAGACTTGCAACCTTGGTCAGTGCCCGGACGGAGACAGAGTCCCAATAAGGACGAGGTACACTTGAGCAGTCATCACCTTCTGGACCGCATATCGAGCGATGGCATGCAAACACAATTAAGTGAATGGCTCTCGACGTTTGACACCCAGTGAGAGTGATCGTCAGAAAAGGGAGAGTGAGCTCGGCATGAATGGAAGGAAAGATTCTCCACAAAGAAACACCCCAATATTGGTACAAGTGAAAATGAACTTGCGTTTTGATTGGCGGCGCTTACGACGTGCTTTTCCGGCTCTTCGACGCTGGTGGGTATCAAGCTCGAGTGCACTTGTTCCGGCGGAAGAAGTAGTTGGTACGTGTCGGAGTTTCAATTGACTGGGTTTTCCCTTGGCGGTTGCGCTTGCCCATACCCGGTAACTTGAAATGGTCCTGTTGAGCTGGACCAAAGGGTTCACGGTGAATCCACCAAGCCGCCGGAAATCGCGCAATCCCCACGCGATTCGCGCTACAAAGACCCGTCCCGCGGGCGCTTGAGGCGAAAGGAGAACCACGATCCCAGCTGCACTAGAGACTTTTACTCGCCCAATCCCGCTTGCAATCGCCTTTCTAAATATTATTATCCCCTCATGTAACGTTAACGGGTTCTTCAGGAGATAACAGTAATGTCGGGACGATATATATGTCCCCACGACCTTTGCGAGCGTGGCATGAGGCTGGAGCGGAACATTTCATTCTCCCGTATCCGGACTTGAGTAACCTTAATTATCCATCCCACTCGTGCCGTCTGAACAGGAATCGACCAAAGCTCATTCACCTGGCTTCGGCGACGTTGCCGGTGGGATCGTTGAAACAGGGGCAAGCCACACGTGCGAACAAGCGCCGGCACCGATTCAACGAGTTTCCACGTTTAAAAGAGCGACCGCAGTCTGGACGAGTATCAACTCCCCTCTCGCAACATCTCTCCCCATCCATGACCACCCCTTTCGACGCTAAGAACCCAGCGCTTTTCGAGGTTCCAGTACCACCTCAAGAATTCGGTCAAGATGGCGGGAAGTTTTACCACTACTACGACACCCTTGCTGATGAGATAGACGATAATATGGTCGCGGGGTTGAAGGAACAGCTCGATGGGCTTCTTATTTTCGTATGTCCCTTGTTTTTGTCTTTACCGCCCGGGCACTGACAAAGCACCTGCAAGGCGGGTCTTTTCGCTGGAGTCAACTCCGCCTTCCTGGCGCTCACGCTTCCTCTAATGAGCCCTGACCCCGCCGACGACACCAACGCGCTCCTCCGAGATAACAATGCAATTCTTCTCAACATCATGTTGGGCCGGAACGACAGCCTTCCTAGTACCAATGCTCTTCCTTCCGAGACATTCTCCCCCACCGGCAAAATCTTGACGGTCAATGTCCTGTTCTCCGTAAGCTTGACATTTGCATTGGTTTCGTCGTTCATGGCTGTTCTGGGACGGCAATGGCTAGTCTACTACCGCAAACGGACCGGCGGTGGACCCGAGCGTCAAAGGTGGGAGCAGCTCAAGCGCTTCCTTGGAGCCGAGCGGTGGCGACTTGAAGGGGTTCTCGATGATGTTCTACCCTCTCTCCTTCAGATTGGCCTCATCATTTTTTGCATTTCGCTCACGATATATCTCAACACACTTCATTCCATGCTGTCAAACATTTTGGGGCATTCATGTGCGCGGGGCTTGCAATATTGGTCGCCACCGCAACATTTGCGATTTGGGACAAATTCTGCCCGTTCCAAAGTCCTCTCTCTCATTTTATTATTCTCATCAGCCGAAAACTAGCCTTATTGATTATTCCACTACTTCGCACCATGCTCTGGCCTTTCGGCTGGCTTGCATTGCCTCTGCACAGGTACTTTATTCATGGACCAGATTTTGTGCATTGGCCTTGGGAGGAGAGGTCAGATGACGTAAAATATCTGCTGGACGAGTATCTTATAATTCCAATTTCTTCCTTGCCTGATTATGTGAAGAGGAAAGAGGAAAGCGACGGAACCCTTCAAATAACCGCGGTCCGTCGTGCTATTTGTACGTCAGATGATGCCCGAACCCAAGCTCATGCTCTTTCAAACATCCTCGGCATCACGGACGCGGATCTCCTGCTTCTACTTGCTACCGACGAAGAGTTCGATGCCCGTGTTTTAAAGCTATGTGCAGACTCGTACAACCGGACGCTTCAACTATGTGGGCGTGACCGAACAGATTTGGCGGCTGCAACGTCCTGGGTCTATCGAGCTGCAATAACTCACATATTCCTGTCAACTGCAAACCCCGACGAGCAGCTTAATCGTAAAAGATGGCAGCATATCTTTCATATAGTACACGATGCACCATTGCTCTCGCTCTCATCGGACCTTATGCAGAATGCCAATTCAAATATGGCCATCACCTGTCTAGGCTTTATGGCAATGTTCACTTACCTTAATGAGATTCAGACCCCGTCCAGTCGCCGAGCACTTCGCTCCACCATTGACGGACTGGTGAATCCCTCGTGGAAATGCATTTCTATGATTACCGAAGTCATTATAGTGCAGTGGGGCATACATGAAGGTAATACTAGTGAAGTTCATGCAGCATGGATTGGGTTAGTTTTCACTGCTCAAGGCCTTTCGGACTGATCTCCTCAATTCCATGTCGTAGAAAACCTTCCACCGTGCATCAAAACCTGAAGTCACTGCTGGAGAAAAGCAATGATCCCGAGTGTCCAGACCGGGACATCCTGAGGGAATACCTCGTCGATGTTTTCAAACTTGCCGGGAAGGCGACTGCGGACAGTGGTGGTGATTCGAGCAGTAGGTCGGCAATGGCAGCAGGCTTCTTGCGTTTTTCAGAAGGGCTAGTACGAGGCAGAGATTCGCCAAGCGATCTCATAAATGCTGGACGCAACCTTCGAGTGGAGTTGATCAGTGCCCTGCAATCGGAGTGCGAGAAGCTCTCTGGGAAATACCGGGAATAGTGAGTTTGACATGAAAATTCTGCGGGTTCGCGCTGAAAAACCATATTGGCTTCGGTAGCACTTCGAAGGAAACGCTTGACGAGTTGATTCAACTATTCACGGAGTTGACGCCCGCACCTGACCCCGATTCCCATGAAGAGGAAACCGTTGATGTGGTACGTCGCCGGGACTCATACCAGGTGACAGTTGGTGCGCGGCCAACGAGGACTTTAAGCTGGGATGATGGAGAATTGGTCCATCTGTTCAAGCCTATCTTCCAACCACTGAACACGATAATAATAAAAAGTGCAGAAGACTGGCCAGGTCGTCCCAATACCACATCAAACTATCTCGAATTTAGACGGCAAGTAGAAGAGCTGAAGGTGAGATTCGCAAACTTCAAGGCTGCGGTAAAATCTCGAGAAATAAAGGTGAATAGCGTCATTGGTGTTTTATATTTACTTCCTTGCTAATAAACAAATGCTCCCGTAGAGGCGCAACCGAGACTCCGATCTACGGTGGTGCTACTATTACGAGTAAAATGTGAGCCTTCACGCTCGTTTGGAGTCAGGGGAGAGGGGGAGAGTCGGCCCATGCAGTTTTCGTTTCCGTCGAACGACCGTGTGAGGTATTAGACTTTGGTGGCTTTATCATTCTCAAGGATCGATAGTTAGCTTGTACAGGCTGGTTCTAAGGGAAAGGGGTTTGTACGATACGACTCGTCTATTCTGGAATTTCATCGGTGGACGAGACGTTGCAAGGACACCATAACAAAAATGTGGGCTCGAATTCTCGCAGAACAGCGTACAGAGGTACATCGGAGCTCCATACAAACAACCACGGGCGGGGAGGGAAGAGAAGGGAAAGTATTCAGAGAGGACCCCCTTCAAGACGAGACGACTTCGAAGCCGGAAGAACAGAATTGAGATGACGAGGAGTTCAACAGCTGTCATAGACGACGAGGTAGAGCGGTTGATTTCAATTCTTATCGTTGAGGATGAGTTCGTCGTCGTTGAGACCGCCACCGGGATTCCGGGAACACCTCGAACCTGAACATGAGTAGAGAAGTCAAAAGTCAACACTATCGCCCAACAGACTCTTTCAACTTTTCACTCACCGAATCGTACCCAGCCGGAGCAGCGAGTAGGTTATGCTTGAGTTAGTTTCTCGACTTTGCCAGCAAGCACGCGGGACATCAACATGGCGCAGTAACACGACGGTGCGATCTGCTTAACATATCCCTGAGATCTTGGACGACGTGATAACGTCAGTTCACATCCTACCATCACTACGCTAAGGGAGTAGGCACCCACTTGAAAGACGTCCCCGAAGTATACCTCCCCTTCCCAAATATTGAACCTGGGGCGCACTTTGCTTTGTCAACCGACCGTTGCGTGGCGATACACATTTTACATTTTGGGGAGTTGCAGAATCGGTTGGGTCGTTCCGGGAATCGCCGACGTTACATTCCGTGGCATCATCGGCGGTCATTGGCGGGGAACGTGTCCTCAACTTAGCAGTTGGACGAGGCATCGGTGGCTTGCCTGCGCGAAGGTCACACCGTCGTTAGTCACGTCACGCAATCAACGAAGTTCGGACCACAACGCACATTCTTGCTTCGAAGGCTCTGTTCTGGACGGTTAACGACATGAAGCGGACCTGAGGTCGACTGCGCATGTGCTTCCACTCCTTGGCTCATTGATCCGTAACTAAACGTAGACGAAGCGCATGTTGAGTCGACAATCGAAGCCACTCGGCTTGAATGGGTCTTACCTGTTTTCAAGGCTTGATGCCCAACCGGAACGAACAACAGTACGGGCACGCTATCCAGCGCCTTTTTTAAACATGACGCCGAGTAGAAATACCTCTCGTGCATCTTGGGGGAGGGTTTCGCAGAGGAGACAGGCAAGGTTCGATCAGACCGGATCTGCAGGCTGGCGCAAACGTAGGCGGATTAGACGAGACTTTCGAAAACAAAGATGAGGGAGAAACGTACGTACGCCCTGCAAGCGTTTCCGCACTTCTTCGACCCTGGCTTCCAATCCGATTTATCGCAACCTTTGGTTCCGCATTTCCGACGGCCGATGAAAGAAGTTGATAGTGAAGGTTGTTTGAATGTGTTCTCAGTCTTGAGACCTTTCTACTGCACTATTTGTGAATAAGGAAATGGTCCATGAGGTCAGCGCTGGGCCAGAAAAGGATCGGGACACATAAACGGACCTCGAGAAATCCGAATCACGACTTGTATCCCCGCCCAAACAACTTCTCCCCGCAGGTCCACCGAACCACATGTCCATTAAGCAGCTTCATCGAACACCTAAGCAGTTTCCGGACTTGGAAGAATAGGAGCAACAAGAGCAAAGAGCGCCATCTCGCACAGCCATACTGTTAGGGAACCGTGCGAATCGCCGCCGGCGATTCTACTTTACCTCCCCTCGCCTTAGAATAGCTGTCGCGTTCCCATTAGAATAGTAATTCTTTTAATCGCATTCCATTTCTTTCATGTATTCGTCCCTAGTGATGTGCTCGGGCCGAATTTACTCTTGTTCTTTGCGATT
Source organism: Tulasnella sp. UAMH 9824 (assembly GCA_019633595.1). Taxonomy (NCBI): domain Eukaryota; kingdom Fungi; phylum Basidiomycota; class Agaricomycetes; order Cantharellales; family Tulasnellaceae; genus Tulasnella; species Tulasnella sp. UAMH 9824. The sequence continues at coordinate 2,035 of WSUI01001106.1, read as the reverse complement.
CCAATCTATTCTTTCTAATTTGGGAAACCGGCGCGCCTCCGAGCCATTCCCTCATTCCGATTCGCCGCACCGAGTACCCTCAGTGCGTCGAATCATCTTCGCGAATCATTTCTATTATTCAATGTACGCTCGCTGACTCGCTAGGCGCCTACCCTCGCTTAACGGGTTAAGCGCGCACGTCACGTGATCCAGACGCGGGCTTGTCGCCGAGAGAACAACTCGCGATTGCAACTCACTGCCGTTCCTCTGAACGTCAGCGAGTGTTGTAGTATACAGTAGAATACTCTAGAATACTCTAGCTAGCTCTTAATTCACACATAAATACGGCCAGGAAGACAGTATCTGTCTCCTTGTCCATTTATCCACCCATTTACCCTGCCAGCGCATCAGTGAGGCCACCTTCATTTTCCCTGTCGCGATAAACAGGACCCTCGTTAGCCTATCGCGATAAATAGGTACGCACGTTCCGACTTATCTCGATAAATAAGTCAACCTACTTAGCGCGTCCCAGACACGCTACCCTTAGAGGAACGCGACTAACTGTCGCATCCCTCACCAGGCAGTGAATCGAACGCGAATCGTCCGCGAACGCAATCTATTCACTAGTCCTACCCTTTCCATACCTTGCGCGTCCAGTCACAGTACCTCTATCGACTCAGCTGCGCTCGGGCAGCCTCCTTCAACCGCGCAGCCTCGCGCGCACGCGCGCGCCTCCCCACTTGACTCTTTTACCTTCTCGACTCTAATACCTTACGCGAATACTCATTCTACATCAGGTAAACTCTTTTATTTGACTAGTTACTACTAACTACTTGGGCTGAAACAGAAATTCCTAATACGCGTACCGCGCGGCGACTTACGTTCCCACAGTTAGGTTACGCACGCTTACCGCGTCTCATTACCGCTACTTAACACATACGCGGATCGGGTTGACAGGCTACACGACCTTGACAGCATTTTCAGCCGTGGCTGATTTGGGCCATGGCTGTATCCGGGGTCGGGCGGTTTCTTGTCTAAAACCTGAATGCGTTTTCGTCAACGTCTCTCGAAGGTCGTCGTTCAGTTCCCCGGTCGTTGGACAACGCGTACATATGCGCCCGACTTCTATCTGGTTAATGAAGGGTATAATTGGTAAAGGACCATGTGGTCTGATAGATTGTCGACCCGGTTGCAGAGGGACTGGCTGGGGTCTTCATTGCCATTCATGATGCTGGTGGGGCGGGGGAGGTGGGTGCAGGAGCCTGTGGATGTCCTCGTACGTGCTTGAAGCCTTGGCGAGAGGCACGTCTGCCACATCGACAGCTCAGCACATAGACTCTAGCGATGGAGAGAAATGCGGGTACCTGGCAGAAGGCTTGTTAGATGGCGTTGAAGCGCACGCGTCCAAGCGAGGGGTGGTTGAGTGGACGAGATTTGAATGCAACCTGGTCAGGGTCTTCAGGACACACGTGAGCCAACCTCGGCCAAGACGCGGGCGGAGACAGAGTCAGCCGATAACGACCGTACACTTGAGGAGCCGTAGCTTTCTGGACTGCATCTTGACCGGAAGCATGCAAACTCAAATGCGTGAATGGCTCTCGACGTTTGGCACCCAGGGAGAGCGATCGTAATAAAGGGAGAGTGAGGTCGGCATGAACGGGAAAGGGACGAAAGAAAGAAACACCCCGATTGCAAACACAAGGACCATTCCTTTTGATTGGCCACGCTTACAACGTGGCTCTTCCGGCTCTTCCAAACTTGGAGATCGCGTGACGTCGCTCCCGTGCTTGACGCACGATCATTGGTCGTTGAATTCAGATGTACATGAGGTAACACTCGATCCATGTTTTTTCCCGTCCGCACTCGGCGCTTGCCCATATCGGTTAACTTGAAATAGGAATGCTTCTCTTGTACAGTGAATCCAGCAAGTCGCCGGAAATCATGTAATCGCGACGCGATGCGATTCGCGCTATGAAGATCAATGTAAAAGCCGTCCCGCCGGGCACTTGACGCGGGAAAGGTGAAGGGGAACCAGGACCCCGGCGCAGACGGCTTC
>WSUI01001105.1:0-11669 GCA_019633595.1 Tulasnella sp. UAMH 9824 | reverse complement strand
CAGCCGTATGTGATCGTCCTGCAGAATGCAGCCGCGCGTGGAGCGGCACAGCTGCATTCTACAGTGTCGGTAGGCAAAGGGAGGCTGCATTCGAAAGGGACTTTTAGGGAAAGGCGGGAAGGTGATCGCGAAAAGCAGTACTGCTTTCGAGTTCAATGCAGCCTGAACGCGCGGAGATGTGCGGATAACCTTATGCAGCGCAGCATTTTACCTGGAAGTCGAAGGGATACTATGATGGGTGGCAATTTAGAGGACAATGCATCGCTTGCTTCCGAGATAAAATGCAGAGCAGAGGAGATCGCATACCAGTGCTCCCAGATATTGGCTTGTCGTATGGCCTGTATGCAGTTGTACATTTGGGCGTTATGTCTGCACATCATGAACCGCCGGCCCTGGGCAAGCGGGCGGGAACGCGGGTAGACCCATTCGGTGCAATGTTGTCGGATAGCTGTTGAAGTGACAGTAATGTCCCCATAGTGAAATCACTAGCGAAAGAAAAGGAGGGAGAGATCTACGAGTTATGAGATGTAAGGGGGCGGACGATGTCGTAGGATTTAGCAGCAGGGTGGTCCACCGTGGTGGCGCATATGCGGCCTTTGACACGAAATGCATTTTGCGATAGACGGTAGAATGCTGCCAATGAGAAGTAATCTGATTAGCTTGCTGTATTGTGTACCCCTATTGAATTGTTGAGCTGCATTCTCGGCGGCGTCTGTATTGGTATGGAACGCACGAACGCACGGTACAAGGTTTGCTGAATTGAGCGATGCATTCCAGCTATATGCAGACCGAAAGCTTCGCGAATCGCTGCATTTCTGCAAGATGCAGACAGCGAACCATGCATTCTGGGCTAGATGCAGAGGCGTGGGAGCGCAAAAAGGGCATTCTGGCGAGATGCAGGCGACCAGGGCGTTGCATTCCGACGACATGCAGACGCTGCAGTTTTGGCAAAATGCGGGCGGGTGAGCCAGGCGGTGCATTTTGGTGAGATGCAGACGCGTGGCGGGGCGGAGCGGTGCATTCCGACAAGATGCAGAGCTGTGGGGGCCAACGACGGCCTGCATTCCCAGCAAGATGCAGAAGCGTGGGGAACCGAGGCCCTGCATTGTAAACGAATGCGGACCTGCAGGGAGTGGCGAATTGCACCGCGAAAAGACCGTAGCGACCTGATCGTCTATACGGCACAGCACCATCACGGAAACCGAACCACCCAAACTGATCGCGCTGGCACTAGACCCATCTTAAAACTCAGATGATGTAAGTAAGACCGGCAACGTAAGTAAACACAAGGGCCAGAAACGGGAATCAATGTCCAAGTTTTTGAAACCTGGTTACTCATGCTGGATAACCTCAAGTAAGCCCTACTATTGGGGTAATAAGGGTCAAATGGGCCATTGTTGTGAATGTAAAGGACCGCAGCATGGCAGATCAGTCGCTAGGCAGTTCACTGGTTCTTCAAATGCTGGGGCAGACGGGGGCCAGAGACTCTCGAGCATCGACCGAAAATGGAACGAATAGCCAAAGCCGATGGTGTTACCGGGCAGGTCGCGCGCAATCAATCTGAGGGCCAGGAACTGTTGAAAGGCAAGGAGAACATGGAGACCCGGAGCTCGGTGGATATGAGCCTACTCGGGCCATCGTCGATTGGCACAGGATTCGGCGGGGTATACAGTATATATGTTTTGTATCTCTTCGAGGCGAACATATTGTTAGTCACCTGAGAGGTGGACGCGGTTTCCACCGCTGCATTCGGTGTTAATGCAGTGGGGCTGGTTCGAGAGTTACTTTTGAGCATTTGAAGTAAATGCCGGACGGTCTGGACCGAACAGGTGCATTGTACAGAGAATGCAGCGGCGCAATAATCCTAACATGCTGTCCCGCAGTCGTTTGCAGCACCACGATATTCTTTACCCGCATTCTGACAGAATGCTGGAATGCACTCAGACTTGCTCCGCTACAGGGGGCGGTAAATGCAGCCCCCCCGTCGCGCGGGCATTCGGCAGGAGAACCTCTGAACTGATAGCTTGGTCCTGAACTCGATCGCAAGTTGTGCATAGACATCGGTAAACTGCCCCGTAATCAGAATGTCAATGGCAGAGTCCCAAGCACATCAATGAGGGGTGTGGTCACGCAGCCGGAATTTGTCGGTCACCGGTTGTTGTCTCGGGATAACAGTATGATAGTGGTCGCACTACGTTCAGACTGCAGTGTACTCTAAATTCTAAACGTGATGTAGACTACGCTTCGCTATTGGTCAATGAATCGAGGCTGCCTCCGCCCGTAATGCAAAGCGGGCAGAATCTTCGCCTCAGATAGATTGGGGGTGAAGATACTGAAACGTGATATAAGCCTTGAACGAAACTAATCAACATTCAGCGGTGGTCCAAATATAAGATACAGTAAATGGAATCAACATAGTGCAGAAGGTCAGCTAATTATATACAAATAAAAATGAAAGCGAGTTGAGGCGATTATGTCCCTCCATCCTTCTTAACGCCTTGCTTTGGCAGGTTTAGGCTTCGGAGTGACCTTGGGCTTAGGCGTAGCTTTGGCCTTCGATTGACGGTTTGCAGTGGCGGGCTTCTTGGGAGGAGGGGCGGCCTCATCTTCGATTAGTTCCTTAGCAGATGCGGCTCGGGTACGCGGGCGTTTGGGAGAAGAGGGCCCTGGCTCGTCCTGATGGTCGGGGTCGTCGGAGTTGGCGCCCTTGCGTTTAGGCTTCGCAGCCCCCGTGTTGTCGGATGGACCTTTACCTAAAGGAGGTTGAGAGTCAGCTTGGGCATCGAATTAACAGAGCGTCATGCTTACGGCTTCTAAGAGCTCGTGCTGGTGGCTCTTGGAGCTCCGTTTCCTTGCCCAGCTCCTTGAGTGGTGCATCAGCGGCTAGGGTTTCCCCGGCGACGCCGTCCTCAGCACCTGAAAGCGAATCATCTGGGCGAGACTCGGCACCCCCCATATGTAGATCATCCTCAGAAGTTGCACCCTCGGGCGCGGCTGGACCTTTGAGCACCTCGGCGTGGGGAGTAGCTAGGCTAGAGGTCTGAGCCTGAGCAGGGTTTCTCATGGCTGCGGGGTGCCCGAGAGAGATTGCGTCAGGGATTGGCGATGAGGGTGGTGATATTGGTGTGCCAGACCGAGGGTAATCACCATGGCGTGACGCCGGAGAATGCTGGTCATTGAGATCTGACGTGACATCCGACCTTGAAGAACTGGTGGGCGGTTCAAAAGTCCATAACGACGATTTCTGAAGTGCTTTGATTAGGATGGACCAGGCCGGATCTGCCTCCCAATCGCTGCGTGGACGTTCAGCGACCATCATGGCGAAAATGCAGGTGGCAAAGTGACAGAGGCTGCAGATGCTTAAATCGGATGGAATAATGGTTTGAATCCATGTAACGGTGCTGGAGATGGACGAGGATGAAATGGGAAGGGAAATTTGCCATGGACTGCCTGGTGCAGGAACGTCATACCACCGAAGCGCGACCACGCTATGATATAGCGCCCCTTCGTCGGATTCTGGACGGACGTTGGGACTGGATATCTCGGAAAGGGGCTGAAGATCTTCCAGGAGGATTAAATTTGCCCATGCTTGCAATCGAATAGTGAGGGCTTGGTCCCAGGCGAGAAGAGCAGTGGCAAATGGGTTCCTGGGATCGTAGGAGGTCGACGAATCGGTTACGAGCCCATTAATGAAGGTTTTGGCCGCCAAAAAGGAGCGCCGAACGGAGAGGATGAGGGTTGTGAAATAGTGGAGGCGAACAGCAGACCAGACGAAGCGGTTTTTGATGGAACTGCGAGTGTAGAGCGGATACAGCATAGATAACGCCCGGAATAGAAGAAGGATTCCACGACTGCCGCCCAGACGGTGTTCGAGGAAGGCTTTTGAGCAAAAAAGCTGGCGAAGCCCCGCCTCGATCGCTGAGAGCACTTCTGAGAGGAGGGGGTCGAATGCTGCTCGGTACAAGTCCTGTGAGAGGTGGATCTGCGGTGGGGCTTCCTCGACGTTCAGGAGGCGGCTACCGTGCTCTTTCCACAAGAGCTGAACTAATGGGTCGTGATCGGCGAGCGCCAGGTGGACACGCTCAAACGGTCCTGAAAGATTGAGCTCCTCCATGAGAATCTATATGACGTGTACACAAGACAGGGAGGACATTAGTATATAATATAGTATAGTTGCGGGGTGCAAATATCACCGTACTTACATCATTAAACGATAGATGCTCGTCAAGAATGATGGCCTCGATGGACGAAGATAGCTGTGGCCCACGATGAACAGGGGGTGGCAATCCCTTCCAAGGTACGACCTCCATGCTTCGCCGAGAGTAGCGATCCTGTTCCAAGGCTGGCAGTTCAGTCGTGGCGTTTAATTGGGGGTAATCTGCGCGGTGTGCAATAGGTGAAGCAGGTGGCGCGAATGCTGCTGGCATGCTCTGAACAGGGGAGGTGTTGGCGCTGCTGTGAGCCATTCGCTCGGTCTTGACCTTGATAACCAAATCGCGCGCCTCTTCGTCAGTAATAGGAGGCTGGTGGCGGTCGCCAATATCGTCGTTGGAATGATCATCTTCGTCCATTGCTTGGACTCCGGCGATTTGGTCGGTAAAATCTTCGGCATCGTCTTGAGCTTCATGGATGGGGGCAGAGTTTGTCAAAGCAACAGGAAATTCATCGTCCAGAGGGGTTTTGTCAGTCGCTGAACATGCGTAATGCACTCGCCCACTGCGATCGACGAAAGCCAGCGTTTGATCGGCCGGTAGAAGACCGTCCTCTGACTTTGCTATATGATCTTCCCAGATCATAACGTCGTTCTCGGTCCAATCGTCAGGATTGGTGAACTTGATTGGGTGAGGTTTAATCTTGCCGGTTGCTGGATCTACATCGTAGTGCCCAGTTGCATAGAAGACGACGTCAGGCAATCCGAGAAGGTATCGCTCTGGCTTTCCAGTGATGGTCTTCCACATCACATTTGATATTGATCGCAGATTACCTTCGGAGAAATGAGAAACAACTCTCAGAATCACGATAACGTGTACGCACAGATATTGGTCTCAAAATATGCCTTGGCTCGCTTTTTGGACGATTCAGCCTCCCAATCGAATGGGGTTAGCTGGATTTGAGATTGATCTTGTGAAACCTCATCCTCCAAAGGGCTGTCAAGCGCTGACGTGTCTAGATTGGGAACGACTTCCGCAAAATGTACTCCCGTGGCTGTGAAAGAATTATTAGTTGTGAACGAGCGTATACCACTCAAAGTACACTCACATTCAGGCGAAATCCTGGAGACGAAGTCGGCAATCATAGGGTCAACAGTTTTTGACCAGGTCGAGTTTGGACTCTTGTCAACCAGCGCCTGGCCTCGAGGAAAGCCGTACTGTTGTCTAAATTTTGTTGCGAAACATTAGCTCGTGCCGGGACTTGTTGACAATCCTGAATACTCACACGTATACAGTCGCCTTCCCCTCAACCTCAAGCTCTCCGGCCATAATAATGGTGATCGAGAGTTCGGTCAGATCGGACACCCTTGCAGCAATATAACTCATCACGGCGGCCCCATCTAGCGCATTTTCAGTCCTGTAGAAAGTCTAATTGTTAGTGACGTGCACGTCTAAGTATTTCGAGTGGACGTACTTGCTGCCTCCACTGAAAGTCTGGGATGCAACCTTCTTTTCGTGGGCAAGCTTTTTGGCTCTATCGTAGAGCTTCGGGTCCTTCCTGCACTCGTCATTGAACACAGCCCGTTTTGCAGCTCGCTCAAGTTGCAGTCGATTATCGGCCAGGTTCCCATTGGGGTTCGCTTCCAGCCACAGCTCGGTAAACTCGGCTTCCCTCTGCTCGAACAACTCCCATTCATTCGCGTCTGATTCAAGGGTGGATAACCATGCGTTGAGAGCGGTCTTACGTCGTTTGGATGATGCCAGTAAGACCTCATCAAGGATTTTGCACTGCCTTGATATTATACCAGACCCCTGAAACTCCTTCTCTTTCTTGTCGCATAGTTGTAGTCGACCACGGAAATAGATATCCAATTGCTTCAAGCCTTATGTCAGAAATGCGAGCGAACATTTGACCATATTCTGAACTCACCTTTTCATAAGCGGCCTCAGCGCCCTGAGACTTGAAAATTCGATTGTCAGGAGCCAGGTCCGGGAACGTATCGAACAAAGCTGCTAGAACACGGTCTTTTGCGGCTTTGCTTTCCTTTGAATCCAGAGCCTCAGGACCCCGAAACTTCTGCCGATACTTGGCCAGCTCCACGGCTAGGAATAGTCGAGCATGACGGTCAAGCTGCCTCCCGCTTTTCTCTAACCCAATAGCAGCTTCGATGAGACGGCGGTCCATGAGCGACTTGAGGCCATCTTCCCATCCCTTCACCAGTTGCTCATACTTATCTTGAGTACCATGTCGATCGTGTCGAAGCTGACGTGCTGCGTCCATCAGTGGAGTGATAGGGATTAGTGTGTCCGAGGTATCTTGAGGGTGGGCGTCCTTGTGCCAGGGATCCGTCGTTGGGTATGGTATTGGCTTGCCTTTGGGGCCAAAGAGACGGGAGCGGGACGGGAGGGACGAATCCCTAAGCCGGCTTGCATGAAGGGAATTTGAGGTGACAGTGCTGCCTTTTTTTTTACCCACTGCAGTGAACACGGGGTCAGCGGGAAGAGCGGGGACTTGAGCGAAGAGGTACTCACTAGTTGCGCGAGGTTTTGGGCTTTGTCTTGGTTCAAAATGCAGGACGTGCCGAAAAGGTAGTTTGCAGCCAGCCAAGTTCGAATTGGAACATGGGCAATTGGGCATTCCCAGAGACCCCAAACTCGCACGATCCCATGGGCCTCAGCGCGTGTTAATAAGCGCGAAGCATCTTGACGTACTTTATGACACATGGGGACGTTTGTTAGCACTGATATGGGTTGATACCATAATATACAAATGTCAGCTCTTTGCATCTGATCGTGCTTCGGCCCCACTCCACATATCCTTTGGACACCGCTCACTCAAGCTAGACAGCCCCACTTCAATTTCGTTCGTCCGGGAACCGTCACAAGCTTGAATATTGTACTCCTGTGCCATCTTGAGATTATTCTGATGTCCGGGATCCCTGAAAGCAACCGTGGTGAGTTTACTTCTAGCCATGACGTTGCAGTCACTTAGTAGGGGCCAGCCACAAGGCCGCAAATCAGTCAACCTTTACAGAGCACATCGAACGATACGTCAACGCAGCTGGAGCGTGGAATACAGACTACGACCGAACGTACGTGCTCATCCAACGGTTTCCACTCGTTTGGCTCAAGAGTTCATGAAACCACGATTTTCTGACGCAGAGACACACTGTTCCTCCCAAAAGCTGAGCTCTCCCAGCCGAAGCGCGTCACCCGCATTAGATCCTGCAGACATATTGCACCTGACAGGATGCGAGCAGCTGTGCAAAGCAACCCGATCGACGAGCGGGGTCAAGTTCGGGTTTTGGGCCACAAGGTTTATGGAGATGTTTCAATACTGTCCCGAGTCTCGAATGATAGTGCAACAAGCGTATGACAGCTCAAGAGGGAGCTCCATGCTATTTGTGGAACAAATGCAAACGCGCGGACTAACGGTTGGACATGCCAAATTCCTCTTCGATATGCTCGAATCTATCGCCCTGGACATCGACACATTGGAGCCGGTCGATTAGTTCGTCTCATTCCTGTCGTACGTTACCCCTCTCTTGACTGTCACCCACTTCAGATGATCTAATCTCTTTCTACGTGCACTTTACTTTCGACATCCGTGCCATCTATTTCAGAAGCAATATCACACCCGGATTGATACGCCCAGACGTTCACCAATCTAGGGCGATTGAATAGGTTTCGTTTCCCCTTCCCTATTTAGTAATACCTCTAGTGGACGGCTGTTTACACCCAATTCGTTGCATGTATTCTACGTCGTATTCCTATCGAATTGGCTGCTCGATATGGCTAGATCTACAAACAAGTGCGATAGAGGAGCATTGGGAACTAGAATCGCATCGATTAAGCAGTAAGAGCAACACTTGTTAGGAGTCGCAAATATATAGTATATACATCGTACAATCAATTCACGTCGTAAATACAATTAATTAGAGTCTCAAAAGGAGGCTGATCGAACGGTGCTCTATCACGGTGAACTCCCCTGCTGTGTAAGTTCAGATATTACCATCTGCATGACGTTAAAGCGACAATCAAGGGCACTTGGATACCGCCAAAGATCTACAAGGTCGGCAGTGGACAGGATCTCTTGACCGCCCTAGATGAGCGAGATAACTTAGGAGCTGACAGCGAACTGGAGTCGGAACAACGAACCTGATAGTGACCAATTATTTTTTCTGGGTTCGATACAGCCATGAACGTCCGGAGATGGTGATGGACATAAAGTCCACAGTCACTTCCGTTAGGCTGTTGTGCGGTCTGCGAAGCAATGAATAGTTAGGGTCATCGAATGTGGGCATGTGTGCTCGCGAAACCCATACCTCCTCAATATGGATGATCTCGAAGGCGTTGTCGGACCTCACGCAGCCCCAAAGCACCTTTAGGATGTCACGAAGCCATTGGCGAATGTCTCGGCCCGCGCGCATCAGTGCACGGGCTGCGGCAGAGCCAGACAGGGAGTCAAGGAGAAATATTATCGTCGGGGCTTGACCTGGGGTCCAGTCGCTGCTCGCCACCCGGTTTAGGTTAACTACAAGCGCTAAGGCCCAATGCGCGCCAAGGAGATGGAGCGGAATGGCAAGAAATCTGTAAGCAGTAAAGAAGTCCTGAAGAGTTTGATCGAGATGCTTACGTGCCTTGTAACGGAAATGTATGAGCGAGTCCACCAGAGCTTGGCGATATTCATTGGGCTCATGACCTGACACCAACGTTCGCTTGATTGTGGGATACAGATACGTATTGGATATCCGTAGTATTCGAGCATTGGCGCGGTTGTAAAGGTATTCTCGCGAGTGCCAGATACTGTAGAATTACATTTATCACATCCTCAGTCTGTCTTTCCCCTTCTAAAGGATAAGGGGGCACTTACTCAAGGAAGGTTGTGACACTCTCCCCACTTGTCCAACAGCTTGGTAATAGCTGCTCAAAGAGCTGGCGATTGACCTGGATCACTGGTACATAAGGGATGCTGCTGGTACACTTCCAGAAACTGCTAAGAATAGAAGTAAGGTTACGATTTGGACCGGGGGTAAAGCCACTGACGATTTGGCTGAGACCTGCCATGGGAGGAGTGTCTCGTGGACTTGCTGCATTAAGAACGTGGGATTGGCGATGGGCTGGGTGGTTTGGTGCATTTGCAATGACATGATGGAGAGGGGAATGGGGGCAGAGCGTGCAGGATGGAGATGAGAGTCGTAATGGAGAGCAAAACAAGTCGAACGTCGAAGTTTTTGGAGTTCCGATCCCACAGGAGGAGTGATGGGCGTCGTCACATGGACAATGTCCCCTCTGTTCGGAGCTTGCAGCCCGCTTGGTCATGGCCAGGGTTGTGGCTTCGCTGGCAATCGAGTGGCTGGAATGTCCAAATTTGTGTTCGAAAGGCGGTATTTAGGTCATCAAGGGCTTCAATGAAAGCAAAGAATCATGCAGCCCAGCAATCCACCGGGATGCAGCCTCCCCAGCGACCGCATTGTCGAGCAAATGCAGTGGTTCCCACCAGTAAGAAATACGGTATTTTAAACTCCACACGGTACTGTATCTCACTAGAATACAGCCCTGCGTTCCTCACGTCATCACTGCATTGCGGGCAAAATGCATGTTGCTATCGCCCAGCGGGGCAGAATGTTTGTGGTCTCAGCACCGCTGCATTTGGGCAGAATTCCATCTGAGAGCGTGCCAATTCACTGAATTGTAGACCAAATGCATTCCCTTCCCGTTCGTATTTTCGGCATTTTGCCTCCCTACCATTGATGTATTCAGTGAGATTCCTGACCCCGAGTCGTTACGAAATCAGCTCCATAACCACAACCACGTGTATTCCATGACGTCCTAATACAAATCGTTTCTCTTGCACTCTTCGCTTCAATCACCTTTTATACCAGTTTCAACCGATGCACCAGGCACTCAAAACGCGCAAGAATCAAATAAAAAAATCGATTGCAGCACAGTCAACAACCGCTGCCAGCAGATCCTCGACGACCTTACCAGCTGATAATCCGCCGTCCACTACCTCGAGAGTGGTACAAATCAGCACTACGGTCGGTAATGACACAGAAATCCATACCGTTCCCCTCAAGCGCCTCAACGAGACCGATGCCGCACACGTAATTTCTGGCTTGAGCGAAATGACAACCTGTGCCCCTGACGGTCTTGGTGGCTCAGAATCCGAAGCGGAATTTGAGGAGGATTTCGTACTGGTGGAAGATGCCCCTGCCTGTATCCAAGTAAGTTGAACAACTCTATCTCATACGAATATAGATTCTCATTCTGCGGACTGCATTCCTTTTGCTCAAATAGCCCACCGACGATGACCATACCGCCGAAGACACGCCTTCCGGCGATCGGGGTGCCGAGGAATCTCGTTTCACGAAGAAAGGAGCACGATGGAGACGGGAAAAACTCCGATCGCGGTCCTGCCGTTTCCTTGCCCGGTTCTACGCCCTTGAATCCAGCCCTAATCCACTGAATCCTTCCGGTTGTCAATGTTGTCTTGGGTCCTACCAAGTGTATCAATGTCTCGATTGTGTCCACGCCCCGTTCATTTGCGAATCCTGTATGATAGACGCCCACCGAAGGCTTCCGTTCCACCGGCTCCGATTCTGGTCTGTTCAGGAGAGTGGAGATGGCGCATGGGAAACGACATCATTGGCGAGCATCGGATTCGTCCTGCACACGGGGCATGGAGGCTTCCAGTGCACACGAGCAGTAAATGAGTCTGTGAGGGTCGTTCAAGTCCTAGACATCAACGGGCAACATTCAATTCCAATGCTATTCTGTCAATGTCAGGAGAACTATGAAGACCAGGGTGACCAGTTGTTCCGGCTTCGGCTCTACCCGGCATCAGACGACATCCCTCAAACCGCCTTTACGTTTCGACTGATGAAGCATTTCCTGCTTTGCCAATTGGAGATGTGTTGCAGCGCAGCAGGCTATTATGATATGCTTGCATTGCAGACAGAGAATGTCAATACTCGATCCCTCAAGGTAAGGCGGGTACGGTTCGAATTACCTCACAGTTTACATACCACCCATCTTCAGAATTGTTACCCTCAATTTTTGTGTTCTACAAGAGAGTGGAAGGTGCTTGACACTTTCATGAACGCTAACAGCAAAACGGGATTGGACCTCAAACCTGGCGAAGGAACCGTGGAGTGTGGATTCTGCCCAATCCCAGAAGTCAATATACCAGATACATGGAGAGATGACCCTGATGCGTAAGTTACGATTTCGCTCACTCTTTCAATTTGATAGGGACACTCTCACATATATGTCAATCGCAGCGAACTACTTTATACAGTGTTTGAAGCGTTCGATGGGAACTTCAGTCTTCAATTGAACAATAAAGGCGTATCTGAGGCGGTGGACCCATCCATAATTGGAGATGCGGGCTATTGGGTGCAAGAGGAAGAGGGCATTCAATACCTGACCACATTGGCTAACGAAGACCTTACAGCGCCATCGGGAAACGATAACATGGTGAGAGCCTGCTCCTGCACTGCATCTTAGCGGCACCGG
>WSUI01001104.1:0-11674 GCA_019633595.1 Tulasnella sp. UAMH 9824 | reverse complement strand
CACGTTATCCCAAAGAGCAATCTGAAATGCGTCGTCGTGGAGAAGGGACCGAAAGGAGGGGATATGACCTTCCGATTCGAACAACGGGGGAACAAGGATCTCGTATGTTCTGAACAGAATTAACCAGGAGTTAAGACTGATACCTTCGACTTTGATAGATGCTGGAATTAGGCCAACTTCTCATGAATTTCCTGAACTTCATCCCGGATGGCGTTGTCGTCTTCTTCCCTTCATACTCGTTCCTCCACTCTGTCAAGAAAATATGGGAAGAGAATGGGTTAATGACTAAGTTTGGATCAAAGAAAACGGTATTCTTTGAGCCTCAGGAAGGCGGGGAGGTGGAAACTGTTCTGAGAGAGTATGCTGAAGCCATCCGGGTTTCAAGAGAGGTGGGTCCTTCTTTTCGCATGCCTTAGAAGGCCTTTGAAATGACAATCGATTTCCACGAGAAGTCTGCAGGCAAGTGCTCAGGGGCGCTTCTATTTGCTGTTGTCGGAGCCAAACTGTCTGAAGGCCTCAACTTTTCGGACGAGCTTGCGCGGGCGGTCGTTCTTGTCGGGCTCCCGTTCGCTAACCTGGGCTCTGTGGAGTTGAAGGAAAGGATGAAGTACGTTACCGAGCTGGAAACGCAGCATGAAAATAAACCTAAGCAGGGCGCGAGGGATGCGGGCCAGGAGCTGTATGAGAACCTTTGCATGAAGGCCGTGAATCAGTCTATCGGTGAGTAGACCAAGCCGCAACCATTCGAGTGATTTGGCTGAAGTTGGAGCTGCAGGCCGGGCTATTCGGCATCGGGGAGATTGGGCTGGACTGATTCTGGTCGACGCTCGGTACTCATCTCCGAGGATTCGAGGGAAGCTTCCGAAATGGATCGGCGAAGACATCGCGGTAGCAAAAACGTTTGGTCAAGCGATGAAGGAGCTAGGACCGTTCTATCGGGAGAAGAAGTCAAGTCTCAAAGCTTGAAAGATCTCATAGTTTCACAACGGTCTAAAACGTAACTATGTACCCTGGAGTAACTATTTCACATGCATTCGTATTAAGGTATACTTGGCGTAGAATAAGGATGCAGCATTGATGCCTTCAGACGAAGACCCCATCAAGCCACGTCTCGAAATCGTACGCCTGTGCGGCTTCTCCATTTGCGCCAGTGCCGTTAACGGTGACTTTAGGCATGGTGGATTTGAGGTAATCTATGGCGACCGGAGGTAGCATTGCGACTTTGAGGTCGAGCTCGGTGACGAACGGCTGGATCATCATTAGCCAAAAAGAGCTCATTTGTCAAAGTCAATAACCTACTTTGTCATTGGAAATTCCGCGGAAAGCATCCCGAAGTTGATCGGACGACATTTGGTCTTCTGTAATGTCGACCTGGAAAGATAACTATTGTTAACGAGGCATCACGTCAACCTGTAGGTGAATGCGTACCATCAAGTTGATGAAGGCTTCAAAGGTGAGGGCACCATAAGCGTGAACGAGCTCATCGTGAATGGTTGCCATATCCTCATCTGAGTAAACGATGCCCAAGCTTGCTAACGCGGCCGTTAACTCTGCCAGAGTGAGAGTATTGGTTTCGTCATGATCAAAGTAACGGAAAGTGGATTCGAATTGCTCAAGCTGGGCGGGCGTAAGGTTGCTCATGTTTCTTGAGACTATCTGTGTAGCAATAAGACCCCCGTGAGTGCACTCGGAAAGCGATTGATAAGGAGGCAACTACCTGGTTGTCAATGAACTTCAACTTTTTGATGACCGCACTCTCGACGAGACCGTACTCGAATTGAAGGTCTTCCCTGGTGAAGATTGTGTATTCATTCTCTTCAATATTGGCCGCACGGCATTCATCATCCGCGGTTTCCAGGCGAGTCAGGACGTCTCGAAGGGGACCGAGCCGGCTTTCAATCATCTTGATCGCGACTTGCTGGTCCTAGATTCGGCTCTTCATTAGTGGCTTCTAGAAAACTTGAAAATTATAGATAATAAACGAACCTCCAGAGGACCGTCTAATGCGGATATCTCGGCGGTGATGTCTCTCAGGTTCCGCTCTAAATCATTCGCAATCGTCGCATACTTGTGCCGCAGGACTTCTTTTACACTGGACGGGGGTTTGAGCACGTAAAGTATAAGATTTGTCTGATACTCACTCTCGAATCTGAGCGTTGATAGCGCGGAAACGCTGTGCTTCTGCGTATAGAAGTCGACTCCATTCCATTGTCATGTCCTGGAGAAGATGAGCCTACGACGCTCGAACATTGAGATCAAGAGCTTACCGTAGGGGTCAGTCCATCTGGAGGGATGTATTCTCTTAGCCCATAGGTCTTGAGTTTAGTTTGGATGTTGCTGTATAGCATGGCCAGATCGCTTTTTTCTTGAACCCAGCCCCGCTTTCTTGTTTGCTTGTACTTAGCAAAATCAGCGGCATGTTCCTTGAGGGCATAATATGTTTGAAGAGGCCCGGACTGAGAGGGGGTTGCGGCCCTTGAAGACGAAGAAGGTGCTGTCGGGTCGGGAGATGTCGGTATGGTGGTGAAATCGGTCTCAGCCCATGAGCCGAGAGTTGAATGAATCTCAGCGAGAAGCTAAATCGGAAGCGGTGAAGTGAGGAACACGACTGTCAGAGGTTTCTCGACACCTACCTTTCGCATTCGCATTTCGTATTCATTCTTGCTCAGCCAGACGCTTTGCATAAGTTCTGCAAACTTCTCCACTCGACGCGAAACGGTTTCGGCTTGGTCTGGATTCACTCTGTTAGTGCACCTATTTCTTCGAAGAGTGCCAAGCTCATACCCATGGAAGAGAAAGCATGGAAATAACTTGCGACGTAAGTCATCACACTACGTTCGTCGGGTTTCTCCACGTCACAGAGATCCGCTACTTCTAAAAGTTGCTTTATGGGAGAGAGAAGCCATGAGTCCATGGAGAAGTCCTCAGTCAGTGGTTCAATCGTACCGGGATTCCGAGATGTTGCTCTGCGACATCAAAGGCCAGCTGGGTGTTGCCATGGCGGTCTGTCTGTAGGACATCACCTCAGCTCGAGGCATTTTCCTGGCTATCAGAAGGGAGGCGCACCTTGTTCAAAGAGTGATAATCAATCAGGTCAGGGCGATGTCGATGTATTAGAGCGCATCTGGTGTGAGATCGAACAATGAGCAATGGGTGGAGGTTTGTAGAAATTTGCGCAACCGTACAAAGCCAGGCCATCCTTCCAGCTGAATGTAAAGTCTTGTACGTTTACTTCATCGTACGGTTCCGTCTTCCGTTGGCACCACAGAAGCAAACCCTCCTTGGCCGATAAACCCTCTTCGCTGATATCAGCTATAGTAAACCGAAGAATGAGGGTCCAAATCATTCCGAGTATAAGCTTCATATTGCCCTCAACGATGTCTGGTTTTCTCTCTTTAGCCAAATCTCATGGAGGCGTCAAAGTCAACCGACGCACCTTCCGGGCCGATATTAGTCAGCCTGACGCCGCGAGAGTTGATAAAGTCGAGGGCTTTGTTGACGTTTTCTGCTTTCTGTACTTTCATTCGAGGGTTCCTGTTGTACCTCCCGAGAGACACATCCCCTGAATTGAGACGAATGAGCACGGCGAGGGTTACTGTTCAGAAGTACGAACCCATTATTTCCTATCAAGCAAGGGTCACATATGGGGTTCAATTGCATCAAGATTGGGGAACTCACCATGAGTTGAATGAGTTTCACTCCATCGCACAGTTCGTATAGCGAGTGCATGGGTGTGTAATCGTTCATCTCCAACTTGGTGTTCAACCTGGGTTTGGAGCGCGGTTTAGCGAGCCCATCCTATCATTATACAATAGCTCACCATTTGCAAAAAGTTCGAGCTTGAATGTCGCGGGACTGTGCTTCTAGAGACGGGTCCATCTGAGAAAAGGGGATGTTCGAGTTCAGGGGGAGGCCACCGATTATATGACTAGAACGTGAGACCTCTGAACTGCTCCGATGTGGCAAAAAAAAGCGGAAGGCTATTAGTGACTGGTGATCGTGGCGTAAGTTAGATGTTGATAGTACGACTTTGTGACGGCAGAAGGAGCGACGAGTTGCAAGTCCGAAGCGTGAGACGTCGAGCTTTGTTTGCTTTCAGCACGCGTCGTGCACCGGGATTTTTATCTTGACCACCACTCAGCGCGCCACCCGTTCCACTTTGAAGACATTTGATAGCACAGGCGTGTCTCGAGGATCCATGGCAACTTTGACTTTTGAAAATATCTTTCACGGTCTGAACACCACTCTTGGCAGAATTCGCCTCGCCGCTGTCGGTCTAGCATGGCAGTCTGCCGACAAGGAGCAGACCGTGACGGTCCCAGTAGCGGAAATCAAATACCTACAGTGGATACGGTAAGAGGAATTACCACCGCTCCCGCTAAAGTGCTGACTAGTTGGCGCATGATAGAGTGGCGAGGAACTTCCAGCTACGAGTAACTCTGAAGCAGGATCGCCGGCGAGAAACGTTTGACGGGTTCCAACGTGATGTGTGTGGTGCAGATGTCCTGCTCGTTCATATTCACTGACTATTACCGACCAAAGGATCACGACAAAATCGCATCCTTTGTCAAGCAGAATTACACCCTCGCACTCGAGACCATCGAGGTCGGCGTGAAAGGCTGGAACTGGGGCTCAACAGATGTGAGAGGTAGGCTCTCAGCCCCTTTTCCGTGGTCTATGCATGCCTCCTGATATTCTACGTGCCGCACTTTAGGTGGCGACCTTGCATTCCTCGTTTCAAATAGAACAATATTCGAGGTTCCTCTCAGCCGGATTGCCAACTCCAACATTGTTGGAAAAACAGAGGTCACTCTAGAGTTCGCACCACAGACCGGGGCACCCTCTGTCCAAGGCAAGAACAAGGGAAGAGCAGCGGCTCATGATGACATGGTGGAGATGCGACTCTTCGTCCCGGGACCGCGAGCACGAGGCAGCGATGAGGAACAGTCAGATACGGAGGTCAACGATGTATCAGCAGCCCAGGCGTTCCACGATATGATTAAAGAGAAAGCCGAAATCGGACAAGTGACTGGCGAGGGCATCGTGACTTTCGCCGATATTCTGGTTCAGACACCGAGGTAAGCGGAATCTCTGGATCTCAAGATGAAAGCCACTGACCTCATCTCGTCGCCAGAGGACGATACGACATCGATATGTTCCCGAGCTTCCTTCGACTGCGTGGCAAAACATACGACTACAAAGTCCTCTATTCTTCCGTCACGCGTATCTTCCTTCTCCCTAAACCAGACGAAATTCATGTTCAACTTGTGGTAGGTGATCCTAAGAAGCAGACTCGATGTTGAAACGGCTCAAACGTGTTAACTGCCTCGAAGGTTGGTCTGGATCCTCCAATTCGACAAGGCCAAACACAATATCCATACTTGGTGCTCAACTTTAGCCGAGAGGAAGAGTTGGATATCGAATTGAACATCGATCAGTACGTGGGTGTTCATTACCCATAGCCTACTGTTCTCATCCTCCTCTCATGTAGAGAAACTATCGACTCGAAATACGAAGGTAAACTGCAAAAGAAGTATGACCTTCCGACGTATCGCGTGGTGTCTGAGGTTTTCCGCGGTCTGAGTGGTCGTAAGATGATAGCCCCAGGCTCGTTCGCTAGGTATGAACTCCCGTGACTGACCAGCTTCTTTGGCCTTTCCTGAGCGAGTCTGTTTCTCTCTCATTGTAGTCGGGACAACCAGCATGGCATCAAGGCCAATATGAAGGCCGTGACTGGTGAACTGTATTTCCTCGAAAAATCCCTTATCTTTGTCGCCAAGCAGCCAACCGTCATCGACTACGCCGATATCCATCAAATCGTCTTTTCTCGGTGCGTCATTTCTTTTGGATGTACGCTCAGGGTAGGTACTAATTGCTTGTTCCTCCTTACAGCTTGGGGTCTGGCATGGCATCGGCTCGTACATTCGATATTCGTGTCGTTACCAAAGCTGGCCCAGTCTCCGAGGTGGCTTTCACGTCCATCAACAAGGAAGAGTTCGAGCCAGTCGAGGACTTCCTCAAGGCCAAGAAAATCCGAACGAAGAACGAGATCAACGAGGATGCCGTTTTGGCCGTCACTGCGCTAGACGATGACGACTCAGATGAAGACATGGAGAGTGGAAGTGGAGAAGAGGTACCAAGAAAGAAACCCAACTTCGATGACGACGAAGACAGTGAAGCGGGTATGTGCCGGAGTGCTAGATTCCTTGTAGCATTTGAATAACTCGTGCCCCATCGTTTCCCTTAGACGCCGACTTCCACGCATCCGAATCAGATGAAGGGGAGCCCACTGATGACGACTCAGACACCTCAGGTGCCTCCGACGTATCCGATGCAAGCGGCGATTTGGACATTGTGAAGTCGGCACAGCCTAAGAAGAAGAAGAAAAAGGCGGCGGCAGAGGGTGAAGACCCAGAATCGCAGCCGAAGAAAAAGAAGAAGGCAGCCGTGAAAAAGGAGAAGGATGAAGACGAAGAAATGGCAGATGCGAACGAGGAGAAGCCTAAACCAAAGCCCAAAGCCAAAGCCAAGGTGAAGGAAGAGGCTGCTGATGCCGATGGACCCCCCAAGAAAAAAGTGAAGAAGTCCTCCCCGTCATAACCATCTTGCTCTCCATATATCCTGTATTTTTGTCCTGCTGTCCGTTTTGTGTACAGAGCCAATTCCTCACGTACTTTTAAATTGCATCGTGGCTCACACTCGTTCGAGATTAAAACAAATCTATCCAGGGGAGCATATAGAAAGACAAAATGCGTAAATAAGAAAAACTCGTAAACCCGTCTGCATCTAAAGGATACATCTAACTCCAGACGTCCAACATCAAGCGAGAGCGCTCCTTCAGAGTCTTCACCTCCTTGTGACCATCCTCGGCACTCACACCCTTGGCATCGGCAAGGATCTTCGCAAGGGAGTCTTCCACCTGTTTGCTCATGTTCTTCGCATCACCGCAGATGTAAATGTAAGCCTTCTGGTTCAAGACTGCGTCCGCGACCTGCTGCCTGTCCTCCCAGAACAGATCCTGAACGTAGATCTTGCTGCCATCTGGTTTCCGTGGACCAGACCGCGAGAAGGCAACGCGCATGGTGAACTTGCCCTTGAGGTCGGCGCTGTAGCTTGGCCACTCGTCCTTGTACAGGTAGTCCTCGTTCTCGCCACGGCAGCCGTAGTAGAGGTACATCTGACCCCAGTCCTTGAGTGCGTCTGGGCCGTTCTTCTCGATAGCCTTGCGTGCAAGGGCAACGCGCTCTTGAACGAAGCCACGGAAGGGAGCGACACCCTACAACGTCGAAGACTCGTCAGTGATGATTCCCAGGCGGATGTATTGGATAACTCACAGTCCCAGGACCGATCATGATGACCGGGCTCTTGGGGTTGGTGGGGAGTCGGAAGGTGGATCGGCGGACGTGGATGGGAGCCTTATAGACTTCTCCGCTGGCATATGCTGACCTGGGTCCGTGGATAGCGTAGGTTGGGCCGGAGACATGAGCTGGTGTTTCACCATCCTCGCTCAAAAGAGGTGCGGTCTCTCCGTGATGGGCCATCTTGAGGTTAAGGATGTAGTTGGAACCGACACCGAACACCCACTTGGCCTGGGACATCTCCGATGGCAAGCTCTCGTACTTGAGAACGACGCAAGTGACGTGGATGAGATTCGGGTGAAGTTTAGGTGACGATGAGATGGAATAGTATCGAGGTTGGAGACGGGGGATGGCGGAGATGATGACGTCGAACGGAATGTTCCAAGGGGTGGTGTTTGAAGCGCTTGGAACAGCGTGGATATCGTTACCAGCTGCCAATTGGAGGACTTCACCGAGCTTGAGGCAACCGTCGTGGATGATCTTGTTGTAGTACTCCTTGTCGGTTCCAAGCTTCTTCAACATCGCACCAGCCTCCTCCGACGGGGCGTATTTGGAGAGGGCACCGAGGATTTGACGACCTGCGACGGCGCTGATGTCGATGTAGTGTCGCAAGGCGCTTTCGTAGGTGGTTGGAACGGGGAAGGGCACCTTGGCCAGAGCGGGGTCGAGAGACTCGACACCGATGACCTGGGACCTTCGTTCGGGCGATCCAAGACCGAGAGCGAAGAGAAGTCGGTTGACTTCGATGTCGGCGTTGGAAGGCCAGACGCCAACGTGGTCACCGTGTTGGTAGGTGATGCCGGAACCAGAGGTGTCGAATTCGATGTGAATGCAGTTCCGCTCTCCGGTGTGATGGAAGAGCTCCTTGGTGGCCGAGATGGGTGCGGGATAGGGGTTCTTGAGGTCGTGGATACCCTTGGTCTTGGTCAATGCGCGAGCGGAGAGTTCACCAAGGTAGACCTTGGACTGGTCGATGGTGGAGAGTTCGTTGACGACGAAGTCGGGAGATTCGGCTCCAGCACCTTCCTCTACACCCATTGCCTGCGAGAAAGCAGCCCACATGCCGTCCTTCCATGCAAGGTAGTCTTCCTCCATGCTCTTGTCGTCATCACCCTCACCCCTCTCTCCAATCCTCACGCCGCCCATCTTCTCGAGCTGGTCGTCGAGGATGCGTGCGATGGCATTGTAATGCTCGTAGGTCTTGTTACCCAAGCCGAAGATGACGTACTTGAGGCCATCAAGACGGTGCTCGCCCTTGGAGAAGGCGAAAGACTCGTCTCCGAGATTTTGCATAAGTTGGACGGCGTTGTCGGTTGGCTCGCCTTCACCGTAAGTAGCCATGACGAAGATAGCCGCGCAATCCTCTGGCAACTCGTCGAGGTTCTCGAAATCGTATTCTTCTGGGTCGCACACGAGCGAACCCAATCCGAATCGGCTCTTGGCCTCCTTGGCTAGACGGATGGCATACTCCTCGGCCGTACCGGTTTGCGAGCCGTAAAAGATGACCAATCGCTTTTTCTGTGTGGGGAGAAATAAGGAGGAAAGAGGGTAACAATGGTGTCAGAACGTGTTATTATCAGATAAGACAAAGAAAGACGTAAACATGAAAACGGGGCGAGGTGGGACTGCAGTGGCGCGAGGTTGTGCGCTCCCGCACAGGAGGGCGAATTACGAGCAATTACGAGAACGTAAAGCAATACTCACAGCAGCCTTCATTTTTGCGACGAAGTCTCTTGGGTCGACGCCTGGGTCAGCACTGGCGGCGGGTTTAGTTCCAGGTAGTGGTCTTGATGAGGATGAGGAACCATTGTTGAATAAGTTTCCTCGGAATACGTATAATCCACCGACGGCCACGGTGAGACCGAGAACGGCGAGATCAGCGTTTGAGAGTGTCATTTTGCGAGAGAAGAAGGCTGGCATAAGAGGAAGCAAGAAGAGTGAGCGCCCAGCTTTAGAAGGAAAGAGGTGGGGGCAAGAGGGAAATCAGGTCAAGTGGCACCACTGAGTGAGTAAAAGGAAACGAAGGGTTTAGAGGTTCTGTGGCTTTTGATAGAAGGTGTAAAATGCATGCAACAACAGATTCGGTATCGGTGATGCCCGTCCCCACCGTAGAGGGTCCTGCGACGTTGCGTCGCTGGCATGATACGAGGCTAGAAACGGATTGAGGTACTTACATTGCAGGAAATAGCCTCAGTGAGGATGGATAGGGAAGAGAAAGAGTCTTGGGAGTTTTTTGTAGTCTATCGGCCTCCGAGTGTAACGAGAATATAAATCTGACCACCCAGGAAACGTAGCCGAGTCGCAAAGTCTCGTAAGTAACGACCTCATGAAACGCCATTCAAGTGAGCGCTGTTATATACCCACCAAAAGACAGTAACTCGAGCTCTGTCAAGAGGAGAGCAAGGGGGGGAAGTCTAGGAGGAGAGAGAGTCTAAGGAGAAAGTGAGAGGAGTGGTGTGGTCGAGATTTGTATTTTTTTGGTCAGCGCAAACGCCACGTGCCTGACACACCACCCCCTCAATCTCGATCGGCTATCTCGCCGTCGAACGGGTGTTCACCCGCCGTGCTCGATCCTGCTAGTGACGCAAATAACCGGACGATATTGTGCCTCGGTGTGTATTAATCTACAGTAGCACGACATCAAGTGGGAAGCTCGCCTTGTCTAGCGGAGAGTACCCCAAGACCGGTGTAACACCGACTTGCTGAGCCCGCACGACAACTCACTCAGCATCTGACGTGGCTCTTCAACTAACCGGGAAAGCACCCCCCGAGAACGTTACGTTGCAGGTTGGAAGCGGTTGTAGTAAGCCTTTGTCTGAGCTTCCACCATTTCCTGTGTTGACTCTGGCAGATCTTCAACGAACTGCCCTGTGTACCCGAGATCCCCACAGAACGTTAGTGCATTTTCCAGTCAATCACATATGTCTAAGCGTGTACCTGGTGAGCCTCCAAAGTGAGCAAGTGCCGATATAACGGTGTTTGGAGGGATGATGGTGTTGTCGGCGATCTTAGCGCAGTCCTTGATTATTGTAAACTTGCCCTACTTTGAATAACCATTAATGAACTGCCATTCAAACTGCCTAGCTTGATGGATTCAGGTGACTTGGACTCACAATAACGCAGTTCTTCCCGATTTCGACGCAGTTTCCAATCGTCGCAGCTTCCACGATGGTATTGGCACCAATGTGAACAAAGTCTCCAATCTTCATTGGATAGTAGTTGAAGTTGCCTCGATAAGTTTTGTATGGTGGCCTTGAAGGAAGCTATTGGTTAGACATCCCAGCTTTCCTAGGATATATGAAGCTCTCTCACCTGATGACACACCCTTCGCCCACCAGACAATAACGGCCAAGCGAAATCACGACAGCGTGACCCGGACCAGTCCTTCTCAGGTCGCCTCGGATGATCGCAGACCCAGAGATGATGGTCTTTCCGCCAAGGATGATGTTCTGAGGACCCGCAATTGTAGCGCGCCGAGAGACTTTATTGCCAGTGTCCTATCCAGAATGTCAGCTAGGTGCGGATGCGGAATACACGCGTGTAACCCTTACAGTCTCGATATATTCGGCCTTGTTGTAACGAATTGGCGGTTGGAGGTTCATCCTTCCAACGGTGGTCGACGAGATGACGGTCGTTGTCTTTGACGGCTTCGAAGCTCGTTTGGCTAAGTGGCGAACCACCAAAGACATTGCGCCTCATACTACCATCCCCCCAAAAGCCATTCTCGATCTCAGCCGGCGACGGCTACGACAAGCACTCGGATCATCCCGCATCCGCTCTGGTGCTCCAAGAAGCCTTAAGAACGATGGAAGCAATGAGATCGTCTGATGTATGACGTCAATGACGCCACGTCCAGTTCCAATAAATATCCAACTGGAAGCCCCTCATTCTGCTCTCAGAAACGCTACCAACCCATCTACAATCATCGACGATGGCATCCAGAATCATCCCAAGAACCGTTGCAGCAGCAGCTCGCCGTCGGGTAGTCGCAGGCCCCAGCCTCAGCCGCCGAGGTGCAGCGACAGCGGCCCATGGCGACCACCACGACATTACCAAGGCTAAGCCTCTGTTCGATCCTACGTTGGCTGTAAGCTTGGCCTTTTATTGGTGTATATGTCGGAGACCCAAATGCTGACGTGTGTGTATGGCCATCATTGGAATGGTAGGGGGCGTCTGCGGTCGTCTTCGGTGGACTGGTCAGTCTTGCAATCCTCGCCCGGGGCCGGGGGGGGGGGGGGCGGGGGGGGGGGGGGGGGGGGGGGGGGGGGGGGGGGGGGGGGGGGGGGGGGGGGGGGGGGGGGGGGGGGGGGGGGGGG
>WSUI01001103.1:0-11675 GCA_019633595.1 Tulasnella sp. UAMH 9824 | reverse complement strand
CACATTGTTCTTTTTTGACGCTTTCTTCCTCCCTCCCAACTTACCGAACTCCCTTTTATTATCGCATTTCTTCTTCTCTTCCCCCCTTCTTTTCTTCACGCATCTCCTTCTCCCCTGAGATCCGCGCTCTGCCCATGGTTTTTTTTTTTCAAAAGTTTCAAAACTCTCCCGCCTTCCCTCACCTCTCTTAACCCGCTACTATCTATCCCTCGACACGACCTCTTTTATCCCTTTACCGCAGGCCGCTCCCCTCGCTCCTTGGTTCCGCTTCCTCTTTCCTCCTATCTACTTCCTTTTGCGGTTTTCCTCACCCCATGGTCTATTTCTTTTTCCCTGCTTTTCAAGTTGTTTTGTGTGATGGTCCTCACGTATTATCGAGTACTCGTTCTTCTCTCCCTTTTTTTTCTGTAACCATATATACATACCTCCTGGTCAAATTTTTCAACTGCTCAGAATCAGAGTTTAGGCGCGAATGTTTCGTTTAGGCTCGTGGCTCTGAAGCCCTCTCGCCACGTCAAGTTGCTTGCCGTGATTATAAGTCCAGTTGGGACGTCTTGTGTCCAAGCTTTAACATGGATGATAAAATAGCGAGTCAGGAACTAGCTGCGTGATAATTATGACATTCTGGGTGGCCAATCATTTCTAGTTGGATACTTGGTCGTTTGGTGGCGGTCCGGGCTCCCTCCTTGGCTCGGCTTTAAGGTACGAACTGTCATTTTACCTCGTCCATGAAACCGGGCCGGGCTTGACATCACCCAGTGCGAATTCTATCGCTCTGTGTTGTTCGGCCAGCCTTCTTCCTTTAGGTCCTGGACCGGCGCTTAGCGACGCCGCGTGTTTCTGCCTCCTTGCTATCACCCCTTCCGCCATGACCACCTCCAAAGTATCATTCGCGGCACCGCCCCCCACCGAAGCCGCCGACTCCTCTTCAGTACGTTCGATGGAAGTCCTCGACGAAAGCAAACCTTCATTGAATTCAGCAGCGGTGCGTGCCTGTGTCCCACTAGTACCATCTGGGGAAAGGGCTCAGATCTAGCTGGTTCTCATAGCGAGCGATTTTCGAGAGTCTCGCTCATCTCGTCATTACTCCCGAGCGATTGACATTTGTGGATAGCGATCCCATCGCCCGTCGTAGTCGATGTGACGTTTACTTCGCCAAGTTAGATGAAACTTCTCAAACACCCAAAGATGTTGCGGTGGAGCGAATATTGGGGTACTCGGGAGAGGAGAGGGTAGCCATTGTGAGCATTGAGAAAAAAGGAGTCTTATCTACCCAGCCTAACGCGAGCTTATCAGCGACTTGCGAGGCAGCTCAAAATCTGGAAAGGCCTAAAGCACGCCAATGTACTCGAGCTTCTTGGCTACTATCTCAGCCCCAACTACGGCATCGCTCAGCTGGTCACGCCTTATTTGATCAATGGAGGTGTTATGGAATATCTTAAACGGACGTCCGCAGGGATAGCCCAGCGGCTCAGATTTGTGCGTCTGCCTCTTCAAGATCCCCAGTGTGTTTCTGATCGCCGCTTATTGCAAGGTCCGGGATATCACTGCTGGTCTCGACTACCTCCACAACCAAAGTCCGCTGATCTGTCACGGTGACTTAACCCCTGTGAGTGTCCCTGTATCTATAAGTGAATAGTACAGCGGCTGATATACTTCCAGAATAACGTCACCATTGACGAGAATCTCAACGCCGTGCTAAGTTGTTTTGGACTAGCTGGGCCAGTGTATGGCGAATTGGATGATCCGTCTGGTGACAACATCGAAGGCCTTCTGGGCAACAATCCGATACCTTTCTCCAGAGTCTCTGCTGGATGAGCGAATGAACCTGACCTTTGCAAGCGATATATGGGCTGGGGATGCACTGCGTTCCAGGCAAGTGCATCTTTCGGAAACATTTTAATGTTCCTCAAGTAATTGCATCCATCCTAATTATTAAAATGACCAGATCCTCACTGGAACGATGCCATTTCACGAGAAAGGAAATGATCTTTCGATTATTGGCTCAATATTGAATCGCGAACTTCCTGGGGTCGCCGAAAGACTCCTTCAGCTCGTTCCAGATGCCCCCAGACCGGAGCATACATCTAGTCTGAGGCTATTGCACTCGTACATCCCTCTCTGCTGGGAGTACCAGCCGAGGAAACGCCCGACAATATCTCTCGTTCGGCAAAAGGCTTTTATGTTCTGGTTTGAGAGTGACGCGGGACAGTCTGTAGTGGTGGGTGTCCTGTCTTATCTACGATAGAGCGTAGCGACTAAATTTGATTGAGCAAGGCAACTCTCAAAGAACTGGCACACCTTTTGATCCCTCCCGAGCGCTTGCGTCTCCTCGAACGTTCCCTTGGCTCGGGAAATTACGGTGAAGTGGTTTTTGGGTACACTAGATGAATCGTCACCTACCCCAAGGGACGTCGCTGCTAAGAGGCTGAAGGGAGTGGGAACCCAAGGCGAACGCGTTCGGCTAGCCGAGGTCAGCACCCTGGAAGCCGCTTGCGCTTGAGGCTAAAATTCTACCCCTCCAGCGTCTTGCTAGGGAGTTAAACGTATGGGCGAAAATCAAGCATCCGAATGTGGTGGAACTTATTGGCTACTATCTGGATGAGAAGTATGAGTCCCCCTTGCTTATTTCGGCATTCATGTCCAATGGAGACGTCTTGGAATACATTGAACGCTTCAAGCCTGATATACAGCAGAGGATTGCATTCGTAGGTCTCAAAACGCTTAATAAGGGAAGGCGTTTTCAACCTGCTCTCTATATAGACAAAGTGCATAACTGCCGGACGAGCATGTCTGCATAATTTTGATCCTGCAATCTGCCATGCAGATCTCAAACCGGTGAGTGGGGCTCGATTTCCGTAACCACTCAGAGTCTCTAGGCCAACGTATTGCTAGATTTGCATATGAACGCAGTCCTGTGCGACTTTGGACTAGCTTCGTTTGTCGGGGATTCACCTACTGCGTCAGGGCTAGTCACGACGACTGCTCTGAAAGGAGGCACCCCACGATATATGAGTCCGGAACTTCATTCCGACGACGATTGTACGCACAACCTTGAAGGCGATGTGTGGGCCTGGGGCTGTACCGTGTTCCATGTATGGTGTCTGTGTTGCGTTATGATCCCAAACCTCCACTTATGTTTTTGGTATCCATCCCTAGGTATTGACTGGCACCATCCCTTATGCCAAGGCTCTTAGCCAAAGGCAACTTTGCATGGCCATTGTACAGGAGCAACCGCCGGGCGACATCACCATGCTTCTTTCGAACAACTTCGAAGGCGCGGACCCGAAATCTGCTCTCGCCTTGCGGTTTCTCCGTTCTGTCATTCCGAAATGTTGGGACTTTGAGCCACAGCGCCGTCCTTCAATGTCCACCCTGCTTTCCTAAATTTCCAATCTGTCTTCTGTGACAGTGAATGTAGCCGGGGAGAATGAAGGAGGACGTGTCGGCGGTTCGAGTGGTGGAGCGACCTTTGCGGAGGCTTCAGAGATCCCATCGGGAGATGTCGACCAGGACGAGGTTGCACGGGAGGGTAATCAAGATCTTTTAGAAAACTACAATCTTCAAGCGAAAGAAGCGACCGAGGAGAACGTGTGGGTGGACCACGAAAAAACGGAGACCAAAGGGGGGACCGATAGCGATGAACGGGCCAGCAACGACCTTCACGCTCATGGGGATACTCGAAACACACTGACGAATGCTCACGCCCAGGACAACAAGCCGGTGGAAGAGACGTTAAACGCGGGTCAAGATGGTATTGGATTGGAGGCGGTTTCCAGTGACAACGAACCAACCACGGGCCATGGTGTCACTGGCGACAAGGTTGCAGATATTGTGGCGGATCAACCGTCTACTAAAGTCTCGACCCCAGCGCTCGGTCCAATTATCTTGGGTGTCGCGTGCATTCTTGCACTACTATCTGCCGTTGCCTACCAATCGCTCCAAATCTCCTATTCCTCGCCCCCACCCGGCCCCGCAGCAAGCCATCCAGATCACGCGCCAGACAAGATCTCGCCTCAACCCCTCAGCGCAATCATTTGGCCCGCGATCTGCATTATTTCTATATTCGTGAACATCTGCTTTGCATACTTTGTACTTCGAAAGGCAGATTCCCCGCCTTCGCGTGATCGAGAAAAACCTGCCACCTCCACACTCGAACGAAGCTAGTGCGGGTTTATATTGAGGCGTACTCGTCTATGGCAGTATCTTTGTTGATCCCGTTGTACCGGTTGTCCCCTTAGCTCAGATCAATGTAAGATGTATTTGTATTCTTCCGCCGTCGACCTTCGGGACACCCGATCGATAGTCTGCTGTGAATGAACCATATTGCTACCGAATGGAGAGGTTAAAATTCGGTTTGCTTGAAGCAGGATTGTGTGCCACACAAGGAGAGTCTCTCGGTCGGGGCTTCTCATGCCATCCCATAGGCTTACATGATTATTACGGCCTCAGAGTCTTGGCGATCGAGCTTGACCATCGCCGGCCCGTCGACAACACACACTTGGCCAGAAGTGGACTTGCGCTAATTAGTCCACCAGCATCGGTTAGGATGGATCAGGAAGTCCGGCTAAAGGGTGTCGGGTTGACTGAAGAACTTTCGATATGAGTTGGAAAGAATCCTGTTCAGATATTTGCTTGTTCGGCATCCAACGTCACTCCTACCCACTTCGAAGGACGATCGGTACCGACATAAGGCTGTATTGTGTTTGGCGGGGGCGTACGAATACGTTTAACTCGTCATCCTGGTGAATTTAGAGAACCGATCCGACAGAGTCAGCGAACGGTTGCATTAGATGACGGTCTGATCGCCCAAGTAATGCATAGTCTCAGTGAAGAGTCAGATGACGATCAGATAAGGTTTAACACGTGAGCGGACTATTAGTTAGAATCGGGCGTAAGACCTGAGTGACCGGTTTAAGCGCTGGGTTTTGGGGGACAATGGGCGCAACGTGCCTGAACATTTTGGGCTGAGAAAACCTTCCTCCGTTCCGATTAAGCAGAGGGTCGGGTATGGGGTGATATATTCATACATCCTAGTCAACTTTATGTAGGCCTTTGAGTCGGATCTTGCACCCCAATACCTCGGGAGTGGTCATATGCTGCCCAATCCATGCTTCACATCATTTCGGTGGGTGGGATGTGGGCAGTGCGCGAGACTGTGCAAGGGAGCTTGAACGGCCAAATACTTCTATCGCCTCAAGGTTAACGAACGGTCCCTAGATCCTCTCCTCCGTCCTCTCCTTCCTCTAGCAGTCTTCATCAGCTCCACCATGGGCCTTCCAAGATCCTCCCTCGCCCAACCGCCATCGCCCATACCTCCCTGTGGAACTTTTGTAGAGCTTCCTGAAGAAGGCCAGGACCTTAGCTGTCTGGTGCGTTCGCCGATTGCGCGTCTCCAGCCATCTGATCAGATGTAGACTTTTCTGGGTTTCTAAGAAAGCGAAATTGGGTGATCTCTACATCGCTTCTGAACGATTAACAGCTATGAAGATGCCGGTCACAATCAGTGAGAGCTACAGCATCACCTTCCTCAAGCCAGAGAAGACTCCGAAGAGCTCCCAAATCCCATTTTACACTATTACTTCCGAAGGATTAAAGGTGCATAAAATCCGCCCGACTATTGGGGGTAGTTGCGGCATCATCTTCGCCAAGCTAGACAAAAGTTCCCAAACACCTACGAGTGTGGTTGTAGAACTTTGGCCTGCACGGGACCGATCTAGTAGCAGGTGTTATCGCCAATGGAGAGCCTCGGTTAGCTCTGTAAGAAGCTTGAATCACCTATACGTTCTAACTATAGGTTCTCGTTTCAGCGAATTGCAGAAGCGCTCAAGCTCTGGAAAGGTCTAAAGCATCCAAACCTGCTGGAACTTCTAGGCTGCTCCTTAGACCGCTATGGTAACATCGATCAACTAATCTTTCCCAATTTGACCCATGGTAACATCCGGGAGTTCCTTGCCAAAGCACCGGTGGAATTAGCTCAACGAATTGGATTTGTGAGTGTCTCACAGCCATGAACACAGGAGAAATTTCTCATGTTGTGCTCGCAGGTCCGGGATGTGACCATCGGGTTAGATTATCTTCATAGTCAGAATCCGCCCATCTGCCACCGTGATTTGAATCCAGTAACCGCCTTTCCTTTGACGGCTCGTGTAATATGACTCACGACATTGTTAGCTTCAGATTCTGATAGACGATCATCTGACTGCCGTTTTGAGTGGGTTCGAACTCCCTGAACTTTATGAAGATTATCCAAACCTTCCTGCGGACGAGTTTATGAGCCCAGAAGTGATACTTGAAGAACGGATCGGCAACAGGCCTAGCGATGTTTGGGCTTGGGGGTGCACCGTTTTCCAGGCAAGAGATCTCAGGCGTACTGTTTTGCAGCACGGTGGTTGCTTAAATTTGGTTGCCTTGGTTCCCTCAGATCCTCACCAACATACGGCCTTTTCAAGGAAGCGGAGCAATTTGGCATTCGATGGTTGACTGCCGTGCTCCGGGACCGACCGATCTGCTCTTAGACCTTGTTCCAGCGGCTCCAAAACCGGAGTATGCATCCACACTGAGGCTATTGCACTCCTATCTGCCACTGTGTTGGGAATACGAGCCAATGAACCGTCCTCAAATATCTTTACTCCGCCGACATGTTTTTATGTTTTCCTTTGAGGATGAAGCTGGGAGCTCTGTCGTGGTGCGTAATGTGCATACCCGATACCGCGGGATGATTAAATTTTGGCCCGACACAAGACCACGCTAGTAAATCTGGCATATCTCTTCATCTCTCCAGACCGCATCCGATTATTAGAGCGTTCGGAATTAGGCTCGGGCAACTATGGGGACGTCGTTACGGGTGTTTTGACCGAAACTTCGTCAAACTCAAGGATCGTTGCCGTTAAAAAACTGAAAGCCAGTGGAACTCGAGTAGAACGTGTTCGGCTGGTCAAGGTTAGTAAAAAACAATGCGATTGCCTTGTGCTTTCTATATGAACAGAGTTTTTTTAGCGTCTGGCGAGGGAACTAAACGTCTGGGCCAAAATCAAACATACCAACGTCGTCGAGCTAATCGGCTATTCCCTTGACGAAAGATATGATTACCCGCTGCTTATCTCGGTATTAATGCCCCACGGGAACGTCTTGGGATACATTAAACGCTTCAAGCCTGGTATCATGCAGAGACTTGCCTTCGTGAGTGTAAGAATGCTAGGAGCGATGAGTTAGAGTGCTTACTTGGTTGCCCTCCAGGTGAAGGGCATAACTGCTGGACTGGCATGCCTTCATAATTTCGATCCTCCAATATGCCACGCAGACCTGAAACCGGCAAGTCTAGTTGACTCCATCCAGCGAAGCAAAGAGCTAAATATATATCTCGGCAGGCCAACGTACTGGTAGACCTGCAGACGAACGCAGTCCTGTGTGACTTTGGACTGGCCTCGTTTGTTAGCGGCTCCGAAACTTCACCAGAGTTGGTCACATCAACAAACATTAAAGGCAGTGGACGATATATGAGCCCTGAAGTTTTTCTCGAGGATTGCAAACACAGCCTTCGAAGTGACGTATGGGCCTGGGCCTGTACTGTGTTTCAGGCAAGTTGCCCGCGCCGTGTTTCACTCCCTGGATCCCCCCTCACGGACTTTCTCCATTCACAGGTCTTGACTAATATCTTCCCTTACCCTGATGCTGCTGGAGACCAGCAGATTTGCATGGCTATAGTCATGAAACAATCACCCGGTGATGTTGAACTACTGTACCCGAACAACTTTAGATTTGAAGAAAAGGACCCCTCGTCTGCTTTGACCTTACAATTTCTCCACACCAGCCTTCCGGAATGTTGGGATTTTGAACCGCAGGATCGCCCCACTATGAGTACGCTGCTTTTACACATCTCCAATCCCTCGGCCTGGATAGACTGGTGGGCTAGCAAGAAGAAAGACCCGAGTCATAACGATCCGAAGGAGGGAAAAATGGCTATGAAAGCATTAAAAGCTCCATTAGGAGGACCGTTTGCTCACGCCGAGAGCGCTCAATGTGCAGACTGGGTGGGTGTTCAAACAAGCACAGCGTCAGAGGACTCGCTTGAGCAAAAGGAGGGGAGTTTATATTCCTCCAGTGATGCCGACCATGGGAGCGATGATGATGATGACCTAGGAGTACGATCAGGAGGAGAGGACAGCTCGGATGGCTGGGTAGGGGTTGAGGAGGACGAGGAGAGAGAGGAGGTGAGCGCTCTTGCTTCGAACGTAAAGCCTACAACTGTTGATGCGAAGCTCTAACCATCTCCGAGTCTATGTAGCGCAAAGACCTTAAAGCGCAACTTTTAGCGCTCATAGCTGCGATAGACAAAGGTTCTCACGTGGCTGACTCTCCTGAAAATCGTGCTCGGATCCAAAGAATTAGGGACGCTCTTGGTGATAAGTGGGAGACCCAGCTGGCAACAGTCCTCCAAGATCTTGACCACCAGTAGGAGGATGGAGTCATTTCTATCCACTGCTAAGGATGAGCTGTACTGAAATAGGGGTGCGCATGTATTGTGTTGAAGAATGTAATGAGGATGTCGTTCCAGTGGACGGAACAGCACGCATGCCGAGTGTCCGGCGTCTACCGAGCAATCACACTGCAGCTCTCATTAGCTGCACTCGCTCACGCCCAACTCTCCATTCTCAAGGTAATGTGCTAGATGAGCGGGCTTGAGGCATTGGATCTGTGGTCAACCGGGGTTTACGGAACGATGCAACACATTGCTGATCGGTTCCCGGCACCACGTCCATCCCGCCTTCGGGTGATCGAGAAACACCTGCCACCTCGACACTCGAACGAGGCTAGCGCAAGTTTATCTTGAGGCTTACTCGTCTGTTGTAGTACCCTTGTTGATCCCATCGTACCAGTTGTCCTCTTAGCTCATAACAGTGGAAGATGTGCAGATTTGGACTGTTCCGCCGTCGGCTTCTAAGACAGCTGATCGCTGTTCGGCTGTAAATGAGGCAAAGTTGCTACGAATGCAGAGGTTGATATTCGGTTTGCTCGAGGCAGAATTGTGTGCCACACAAGTGGATTCTCTCTGTTGGGGTCCCTTATACCATTCCCCGGCTTCCTTAGGTTTACCCGATCATTAGGGTCTTAGAGTGATCGAGCTTGAGCATAGCCAGCCCCTCTAGCAGACCCTTGGACAGAAGTGGATTTGCGCTATTTACTCCGCCGGCATCGGGAAAGGAAGGATGGATCAGGAAGCCTAAAGGGTGTGGGTCGCACTTAGGATCTAATTGTGACATCGCTTGCAAACGAATCCGGTCCATATATTTCCTCGTTCCGCATCCGGGGTCACCCCTACCCACTTCGAAGGCTGATCCGTCAGCATTGTGTTGAAGAATGTAACCAGGGCCTAAGAATCCGTTTCTTTCTTCGCCCTGGCGAACTTGAAAGATATTTGAAAGGGTGGTGAAGGAAAGCGTCGACGACGATGAACAATTGCATCGACGTGAGAGGAGTTTGGTGGAATGGATCTCTCCGTTGCGTTGTTCCTGGCGCTTCCCACCACCGTTTCGACTCCGACCGGAACGACCCCCACATCAGACATATATATAAGCACTGAAAGTACAACCATCAGAATATGAAGTCGGACTTTGACCCATAGGAGCCACTTCCGCCAAATCCGTAACGTGCCGGCTGCAATCCCCAGGCTGGGAAGGAATGTGAGGCCATGCTCTAGGGCCCGCCTTCCAAAACCCATTCCACAGATTTCGAAAGGGCAACGACGGTTGACAGGCACATATATATGCAACGTACACCTTCTGGAACAAGGCTTCGGGGATTCTAGCAAAACTATGACCAATCAGCAGATGAGGATCATCCACCACGTCTGTATCGGGTACAAAGAACCTCATCGATTCAGCAAAATATGTCGTACAAGCCACCATGAAGATTGGTGTGGACTGCGTTGAAGAGATCAACAGGGTGAGTGCCCTCAATTGCACACTCCCTGTTCCCCTTCTTGACTGACCGACCGACCGTCCTTCGAACCGCACTCCCCACCGACCGTCTCTTCACTCGCCAATAACAACCACCCCCGCAAACCGAACCGCACTCCCACCGGTATTCTACTCTCCCCACTAATTTACGTAAACACACAACACACAGACGTTCGCAGCGCGGATACCCGGATACGAAGTGGAATCCGACCCTTCCTTCCGGCTCACACCGGACATTGCCAACGCCATCAACTCGCTGTGGCAAGATCCCATCATCGCCACCATCATGGACCACTCGTCCGAATTCTACCTCATGAATTCAGCGAATTACTTCTTCGCGCAAGTGCAGCGCGTCCCGCAGAGGGATTACATTCCCAACGAGAGCGACGTGCTGAGAGCGAGGGTCAAGACGACGGGTATCAGCGAGACGAGGTTTAACATGGGTCAACTGCCGATATAGTGTGTTGTGACCGCCTCTTTCGACAATGTGAGACTCGTGTATCTGACCCTTCTTGTTGGTATTTGGGCAGCATGTTCGACGTCGGCGGCCAACCCTCGGAACGTAAAAAAAAATGGATCCACTGCTTCGAAGCCCTCACGTCCATCATCTTCTGCGTCGCTCTGTCGGAATACGACCAAGTCCTATTGGAAGAGAAGGACTAAACTGGATGGCTGAATCCCTCGTGCTCTTCGAATCCGTGATCAACTCGAGGTGGTTCTTAAGAACGTCGATCATCCTGTTCTTGAAGAAGATCGACGTGTTCAACGCCAAGTTACCGAAGGTGCCGTCAGAGAGGTACTTACCCGAATATACCGGTGGGCCGGAAATCAACAAGGCGGCCGGGTGCATTTTGTGGAGGTCACGCAGGCCAACAGGGCGCGTTTGAGCGTGTATCCGCAGTGAGTTTACTCTTTGGGTTGTTTGGACCCTTCGTTTCTCGATAAACTCATCGTGACCACTCTTCCTCTCTTCGTTTAGCTTAACAAAAGCTACAGATACGTCAAATGCGAGCCTAGTTGGAATACGCGGAAGAATGAATCCGGTTTTCGCTTACCCTGGAACTCTCCCCTCGCATAGATCCGCCTGATGTTCGCTGCTGTGAAAGAGACAATAATACAGAACGCACCTATAACCCTTTTCATTTTCGCGTCTCTGTTGAATCGTTTTCTTTGGTACATTCTTTAACCCCCTTTGGTGAGTTGGCAAGGATATTCGAACGAGCGTCCACATGCTAACGATTCGCCGTCCCGTTCCATCTCGGTCCAATTCGACGCAGTGCTCTTCCTCGGTTCTCTTCCTCGCTCTTGCTCTACGATAGTCGTACTACCTCGATTCCATCTCCCTGCTCCTCCTCTCTCCTGGTCTCCTCGGCAAGCACACACATTCGGTTCGCTGATGCTGAACTCCCCCCACATCGATCCGAATAGGGTTTGCGGCAGTGAAAGAGGCAATATTACAAAATGCACGATGGGATTCAGGAACCCTAGAACCTTTCCTTTTCGCACTGCTTCTGAATCTTCTCTATGAGACATTCTTTGCCTCTTTAGTACGTCGGCATGCTGGACGTTCGTTTTGAAGCTTCCCCCTCCCATCTTACCGATTCCATCCTTACCATCGCATTTTCCTTCTTCCCGTATCTGTGGGGGGGGGGGGGGGGGGGGGGGGGGGGGGGGGGGGGGGGGGGGGGGGGGGGGGGGGGGGGGGGGGGGGGGGGG
>WSUI01001102.1:0-11676 GCA_019633595.1 Tulasnella sp. UAMH 9824 | reverse complement strand
TCGACAAAGCAGTGCTGCTGGCCTTGGATTCTCGATTTGATCAAGGACCTTGCCAGCGGTAATCACGCTTGTACTGGTTGGCCTTTGGTTTCCAAACCTTGGTTGCCAGGACTGAGCGTAAGCATGCCGCTGACCCCAGTGGGGTGGTGGTATGGATCAGGTGTTCTGCCTTGCATGTTCTGCACTTGCGGTTCAGCTGGCAGTTCATGTCACTTGGTGCTGAAGCACTCCTTGTACGAACCGGCCTTTGGGTCGGCAGTCAAGGCATCCTCCATAAACCCTAACCCTAAAGGCTT
The DNA here is from genome assembly GCA_019633595.1 of Tulasnella sp. UAMH 9824. Taxonomy (NCBI): domain Eukaryota; kingdom Fungi; phylum Basidiomycota; class Agaricomycetes; order Cantharellales; family Tulasnellaceae; genus Tulasnella; species Tulasnella sp. UAMH 9824. The sequence goes on along the minus strand of WSUI01001102.1, from coordinate 11,380 downwards.
GTGGAATGCGAAAATTTGCCAAGTCCAAAGGGCAAGGTTGGGTGGGGTGGATGCAAACCCTAACCCTAACAGAAGGAAGAAAGAGTTGCCAAGTCCAGAGTGTGGGTTGAGTGAGGTGTGGTGTTGGCATTGTTCCTAAACCCTAACCCTAACCCTACTGCATTGGTGGAATGAGCAAAATTTCACCAAGTCCAAAAGCCTAACCCTAGCAGGTGGAAGAAAAATTTTGCCAGAAACATTCGGCAAGTCTGGAGTGTGCGGACTTGCAGAGATGATTGGGCAAGCTGGATGGACTTGATAAAGCTGAGGCTGGTGTGGAGAGGGGGTGGGGGGAGAGAAAAGTGCTAAGGATGGCGGGTTTGGGGGTTTTTTAACCGACTTGAGCAGTCGGAGCGGTTGGACTGAAAAACGATGCTTGACCATGTAGGAGGGCTTGTGCTCTTGATGTGGATTTGCGCTGGAATGGACCTCCTTGGCCTGGAGAGAAAAGGCCCGTGGTCTGTGGCACGTTAAAAGGCAGGTCTGTTGCAGGGGACAGATGGCTCTGGCTGAGGATAACAGGTGTGTGGGATGGGTTTGCAAGGAGGTTGGGATGCCAGCCTGAGTTACTGCGGACTGCTGGGATATCAGGATAAAGTAGGGGGCTGTGGGGTTTGTGTGGCAGGGGGACTTGGGGTGGAATTGGTACTGGCAGCTGAAGAAGCCTTGGGGTTGTTGTTGAGGTGGTTGGGGGTGGGGTTGGGGAATGGATTGACGTGAGTGGATGTGGGATGAGGTTGTGGTGGGGTTGGGAGGGCTTAAGGAGGGTTGTGGGATGGGGGTTGGGGGTGGTTTTGGTGAAGGGTTGTTGGCGGGGGACGAAAAATTGGCGCACCGCAGGTGCCGAAAATTTTTTGGACTTTAACCCTAACCCTAAAGCCTAACCCCAAACTGAGCTAAGCATGGCCCAACCTTAGGCCTAACCCTAATCTGGGGGGCCTAACCCTAACCCTAACCCTAATCTGACCTGGCCTAACCCAAGCCAACCTGACCTGCTGGAGGGATGGATGGGGGTGTGACCGTTGAAGTTGTGGGTGCGCTTGCAGGTGCCGGCATCTCAGCTGCTGCTGTTCATTGACCTTGATCTAATGTGGTGCCAATGTGACCCTAACCCTAAAGCCCAACCCTGATCCAATGCGAGCTAGGTTGGCAATGGGGTTAGGCTTAAGCTCTTGAGCATGAACGCAGCCAGCCTGGTTAAGCTGCTTAGGGTTAGGTTAGGTTAGGTTAGGCCAAGTCAGCTCAGGTTGGGTTGGGTTAGGTTAGCTCAGATTAGAGTTAGGCCAACGTTAACCTAACCCAACCTAATCTTGGCTCACCAAGTTGCTAAATCTAAACCCTAACCCTAACCCCATCCCCAACCCAGCTTAAGCCCCACCTGCACACCCTTCATGAATTGACAGAAGAGGGGTCCACTGACCTAACCTAACCTAACCCAGTTAGCTTGGGTTCACTTGCACTTTGATCCTTGGGTTGCCCCTCCATGCATTCACCCTAGGCCATTGGGACACCTGGCCCATTGTTGGGCTTGCCCACCCCTCCCAGAGGTTACCTGAGGTCACTCCTAATGGCTGGGTTGGTCTGCAAGGTTGAGCTGCTGGGTGGTCTAATGGGTGGTCTTTGCTGGCTTGTTGCATGGATACATATTCCCCCCAACCCAGGTGGCCAAAACAAACCATGCCGATGACTCAATCGCAATGGCTATGGACCCTAAAAGGGTCTGAAAGGGTCTAGGGTCGAAATTGAGTCATCTGAAAGGGGGAGGGGGAGAAAAAAACGCTAAGTATGGCATTTTAGGGGGTTTTTTAACCAACTTCGACAATCGCGCAATTTTCGCTTAAAAACGTTCCTTAACCTACCATGGTAAGTGTTTGAAGGTGGCGGGTGTAGGAAACCTCTACGAAGACCTCATCGGGAGGTCGGGTGCCACTAGAAACCATTAGGTTTTCCCCCGGGTTAACCTATTGGGCTAATCTAATCCTACAAATGAGCGACCAGCGGGAGATGGACCTGGCTTTAGGGTTAGGCTTAGGCTTGACTTTAGGGTTAGGGTTAACAATGGCTTTAGGGTTAGGGTTTACTCTGACTTTAGGGTTAGGGTTAACGTTAGGGTATTGGGGTTGGATGTGAGGGCCGGAAGTCGTCCAATGATCATCAGAAACTCCTCTGGCCACTATGCCATAAGATGCTGGAACGCGTGCAGCGCTCTGAACAAGTACCGTAAGGGAACGGAATGACGCTGCTCCGACCTATTGAAGCCAATACTTCTTGGTGGATTAGGTCGAGGCACCTACAGATGAGGGTGACCCCGTAAGGGCGATCCTAATGAAGTGGGTGGGTGGACTTATGTGGGATCTAATGAACTTAGTGGTTAGTCCTCGGACTAGACACTACTGGCCATTAACTCAAAAACTTAACCGCCGATGGGTCTCCCCTGTCTTCGGACGGGCCATAACCCTGAGGCAAAAACCGCTGATGAGCTTGACGGCTCTGAAGCAAAAAACCAGTATGGATCTAATTACTATGGACCAGAAGGCACGTGCCGGATACAACACCCTAGCTTTGGGGGGTTCCCAGGTAATTGGAGAAATACGGAAATCGGAATAGGGCTAGTGGCCAGTGCTGTCGAAACCCAAGGGTAACCACAGTCACCACTAACCCTAACCCTAGACGACAGCTCAGTTGAGGTTATACCGCTCCTGAGGCTGGGATCTAAGGGTCCCTGTGCAAGCATTGATGATCTGCCCAGCGCCACTGGCCTGGGGTGATCAACGCCGCTACACAAAAGGGTAGAACGTGGGAACTCAGTTCCCACGGTCAGTTTGAACTTGACCAGGCATTCCTGGCATGAAGCTAGAAACACCTAAGACAAGAAGAGCCGTGGGAGTATCTACTAGTCACATGACCCTAAAAAAGGGAACGCCGACCGCTAGATGTTCACCCTTGACCCCGATTATGCCCTAGCCCTCTGGCCTCATGTAGACCTGGGAGAATGGCGCAATAGTGGAGGTGGAGGCAAGTCTATCCTTAGAGATGCGCTTGCGCGTCCTTGTAAAAATCTGGGGAGGTTACGTGTCGAAGTGACGCTTTCCTTTTCTGAAAAAAACGCATGGTAAAGGTGGTTAGAGGGCTCCAATGGTTGGAGGCCCATATAAACGCCCAAACAGTCTCAGTTGAGCTGATCCTCACCAGTCCACGACTAGTACCCTCAGCTCGCGTCTGAACTCTGATAAAACCACGATGTCTTTCTCAACCAAAGCCTCTGCCTCGGATAACGCCGCGATGAAAGCCTTTTTCGGCAACGAAATCGGCTGGGATCTCCCCCACGGCCTCGAAAACCACCCTAACCCCGATGTAAAGCGCTGGGCCCCCCTCGATGGGGAAACGGTAGCCGAATACGGGTACAGGACCAGAGCGTTCCCCCCCCTTCCCGAGGTCCTGCGAAGGATCCCCGACAACTGGTGGGCAACGCAGACGACGGGTTAGTACCTTTTACAAACAAACAAAAGGCCCTAACTGATAGAAAGACACCCCGCAGACCGCCTCCTTCCTGCACGCTCCTCCCTTCTCGAGGAGCTGTTCGCCGGACCGTCAGGCGCGAGCGCGGGTGTCCAACCCCAACCGCTGTCCGGAGCCCCCGGATTGGTGGAAGGGAGAGGCCCCAGCGATGGTAGTGGTAACGGCGAGAGGCCTGAGCAAACCCACTCCCAGAGCAGCGCGGACTCCGACGCGATGGTGGAAGACTCCGACCCCAAGGACGCCGCTGTCCTCAGCGACAACCGGGCATCGGTCACCCCCACCGCCCGCACCGTCCTCCTCCCGTCCGCCCTCCCATCCGACGATGAGGGTTGGACAACGGTAGAGAAGAAGAAGAAGTCGAGAAAGTCACGGTTGGAAAAGCTTCAGAAGCCCCCCACCGTCCGTCCGACCCCCACCGTCGTAGGCGGGGTGACCTACCTCGTGACGCCCGCTCCTGCTGGGCCGTCCAAGAGGAAGGCCGAGCCCACCCCAGCCCTCGATCCCATCGCCGAAGAGGGTGACCAACCCTCCAAGCCCCCGAAAAAGGTCAGGAAGACGAAGAAGGTCGCTGCCGTCCCCGTCGTCCCGGACCTCCCCGCCCCGTCCGCCCCCACTACCTTCCCCTTCGCGGTCCCAGACACGAAGGGCAAAGGCCGGGCCGTAGACCCACCCACCACTCCCACCAACAACGTCCCCCTCCCCCCCGTGGGCACTGCCACATGGGTGGGGATCAAGGCGACTGCGCTGGAGGAGGAGGCTGAGAAGAGAGCCAACGCTGCAAAGCGCAAGGCTGAAGCCGCCGCCGCCGCCAAGGACTCCAAGCAGAAGGAGACCGAGGCAGATGCAGAGATGGACGACCACTTCGCGGACGTCTTCGACCAGGAGTACGGGGCCGCCGACATCGAGACCGACGGTTATACCGTCGAATTCATAAAAGCGGACATCCCCCGCTACGTCCCCTCCGCCCTCTCCAACCGCGCACTTCCACGATCATGGAAGTCGTACCTGATCAAACACGATCTGGTCGTTGGGAAGGGAAGCTGGCTGAAGTTCCAAGTCTACGGGCACCTCACCCCCCGCGACTCCGACTACGCCCTCCTAAGGATGGCGCTCGAACACATCTCCGAGATGAATGTCGGGCCCTCCTTCAAGAAGGATGACGTGAAGGTGCACCCCCCTGTAAAGGGCTCCCCCTCCATCTTCGTCACCACCGCCAGGCCGGACATCGCCGAGAAAATAGCCCGCCTGGGCCAATTCTCTGCGCGAGGCGGCAAGAAATCGGCCACTTTCTTCGTCCAACACCCCGCGTGGAAGGGATCCCACGTGGTGTTCGACGTTAAGAACGCCCCCCCCAAATGGTCCGCCATCCAATCCCACGTGGCCTCGATCATCGAGCCAGTGGTGAGGAAAAAGGCGACGTCCAATGCCGCCAAGACGGTCCCCACCGACTTCAGGTACCACGAAGTCGAAACCGTCTCGACCGGCACCACCTGGCGCGTAGCCTTCGAATACGACCAGGCAAAGATGCGGAGTTCACAGTGGAGGGTCCCCCTGTCGCTAGTCGACCTGAGGAACTACGGCGACGTCCCGGTCTCCGAGCCCCCCCAGTGCACTCGGTGCATATCGGCTTCCCATGCGGTGAAAGAGTGCCCCTGGTGGTCCATCGGCCCTGTCATCGGAAAGAAGTCGAGACCCTCCGCTGCTCGCGACGTCAAGTGGACCAAGGTGGTCAGCTATGACAGGTCAGAGATCGAAGTGGAAGTCGAGGAGGACGCTGACGAAGAGGGTGATAGCGCGATGCCAGCTGGCTCAGGCGCGGGCCCATCCAAGTAAGCTCCTACAGGTAGGTGGCCGTCGGGACTTTTTTTTCTTTTTGAAATACAAGTTAGACTCCCCCCATATGATTACATGTCTTCTATGTTCTATGTAATCGTCCTTAGTAATCATATGGTCTTCAACTCCTAAGAGCCGTGTGATGAGTGAAAAACCCTAAGTACACGAAAGCAGGAAAGGAGGAGGTGTAAGAAGCCCCACCTCGAAAAAAAGTAAATGGACTTAGGAAACAAAGAACGACCACGGAGGAAGGGGTTAACTGAGACCTTATGGTTTAGACTCCCCCGACAAAATCCTGGTCAACAAGACTGCGTTGAAGTCTAAAGACATAAGTCCTGTGTAAGGAGCAGGCTTCTAGAGACAACAACGAGCACTGATACACTCTGGTAAAAACCGGACCCTGGAAACTTACTAAAAACCCTCGGTGAGGGCGACCTCCCGCCTCAAAATTATGCAAGTACAACAACACGAAGAAATGTCGGGTGCCGTGAGTGAGACTGCTCACCTCACTGTTCCCAACACGACCCCGATCAGCAACACCAACGGGAACTATGCGCCTCCTGCGTTTGGCCACGCTGGTAGTAGAACTCCTGGTAATGAAAGCCCAACACCAGTCGCTGGAGTAGGTGCTGAAATCCATGGCGGTCGCGCGAATTCTAATGGCCCAGGGACCTCACCACAGGCACCCAGACCGATGAAGAAGCGAAATGCTCTCCAAATCGGAACTCTGAATATCAGAGGGCTCACTGGAGCAAAGAATAAGTCGAAGCTAGATCATATAGCGAAGCTTATGAAGTGGAATCGCTGGGGAATCCTCGCCTTACAGGAAACCCACTGCGCATCAGAAAAAGCATTAGCGATGGAGGAACATAATAAAAATGTTTACTGTTTCGCGAATGACGGACAAACGAACTCGGCAGGAACGATGTTTATGATAAACCGTAAACTCTGGCCGGCGGAGGTCGAAAAAGAAAGAATCGAACACAAGGTGCTCCTCAGAGGAAGGGCACACTTGATAAAGATTAAATGGGACGATTCTAGGGCCATTACGATAGTAAACGTATACGCCCCTAATGATAAAGTCCTATTCGTCGGTTTCCTTTCTGCACTCACCAGAATGCTCGAGGAATACTCGCCGGACATTGTACTTGGAGATTTCAACCATGTTGAATTCGCCATAGACAAACTTCCCCAGCGCAACCCCAGCGCAATGGAGAAAGACATAATAGAACACTTTAAATCCAGACTCAACATGAGAGATGGATGGAGAGAGTCCTACCCTACAACAAGATCCTACACCTGGACTGCTGGCCACCTCAACAAGGATGGCTCCCAATCGAGGTCGAGGATAGACCGTATATACTGCAAACCTACTTGGATAGACCGCGCGTTTGATTGGACGCACGAAACATCACAAGGGTTGAGCGACCATGATATTCCGCTTGTTCATATAGGGAACCCACAGGAGCCGGACAGAGGTCCTGGGTTCTGGAGGCTATCCCTGGAACAACTAAACGATCCAGAATGTTTCGGGAAGATTAAGAAGATAATCCGGAACGCTCAGGATGAGATGGAAAAGGATAACGCAGACATACTGGGGGCTTGGTTTAAAGCCAAGACCAAAATCCAGAACACCTGTAAGGAATCCTTCACCCACAAGAGAGCAGAGAGGGATAAAGCCTCGAAAGCCCTTGACGAGAGCATTAGGAATCTGAAGAGTGATCCCAACCTAGGGAGGGACTTACAAAAACAGAGACTACTCCTATCGCTCGAAGTAAATGTCCAGAACACAGCTGAGCAGAGCTTCGAAGCCAAATCTGACGCGATCCGGGCGAGGTACGCGGCAAAGGGCGAAACCGTTTCTAAATACTGGCTCTCTATGAATAAGTATGAGAAAGCGGACACCACCCTCAAAACCCTCATCGATGACGAGGGTAATGAATTCAGCGACACGGTTAACATGGCCAAAATCGCAACGAAACATCATGGTGACCTCCAATCCTGCCCTGAAATGACAAGGGACAGGTTGAGAGCAATCCGTAGGATGACAGAACTAGCCAATGAATCAAAAATGGGGGACAGGGAGAGGGAAAAGATGGAGGCCCCTTTCAACCACCTAGAGATTCGCAAGGCCATAAAGAAAGTTCAGACCGGAAAGGCCCCAGGTTATGATGGCCTGACCTATGAACTATACAAAAGACTCTTGGAGATCGAGGACGTCAAGAAAGATGACGATGACGAGTCTCCCGAGATAACAAAAGTCCTGGAAAAGGTGTTCAATAGAGTAGCCTCTATGGGAGGCGCTCCTGAACAATATGTAAAGGGAATCATGTTCTTCCTCTACAAGAAAGGAGACAAGAGGCTCATAAAAAACTATCGTCCGATCACGCTGTTGAACTCGGACTATAAGCTACAGACGAAAATCCTCGCCACAAGGTTAGGGGATGCTCTCCAAAAGGTTATACATCTGGACCAGGCCGGTTTCATACCAGGCAGGGACATCTTAAACCACGTGAAACTAGCAGATATCATAACTGAATACTGCGAAGTTACGGAAACGAACGGTTGTATAGTCGCTCTTGACCAAGAGAAGGCTTATGACCGAATAGACCACAACTACCTGATAAGCATCCTGGAGGCCTATGGTCTCCCAGAGGCTTTCATCAGTCAAGTTGCATCTCTGTATAAGAACGCCGCGACAACGACAATGGTCAACGGCTTCTGCCCCACTGCTTTCAAGGTTAACAGAGGAGTTAGGCAGGGTGACCCCCTTTCCTGTCTCCTCTTCAACCTAGCAATCGAGCCCCTTGCTGAGAGCCTGAGACAATCAGAACTACAAGGCATTACGGTCAATAATGGCATGAATTCAATCATATGTAAACTCTTTGCAGATGATACACTCGTGTACTTAGACAGACAAGACAGACTAAGCGACCTCAACCCAATCTTGGATGAATGGTGCTTGGCCTCTACAGCTAGATTCAACTCCGAGAAAACTGAGTATCTGCCAGTTGGAACGGAAAGATACAGGAGGAAAGTTTTAGAGAGACGCTCTCTACAACGGACCAACGACCCTAGAGAGAAGATCCCAGAAGGGATCAAACTCCTAGGAAATGGAGATGCGCTCAGGACTCTAGGCGGATGGGTTGGTTATAAAATCGACCAGGAAGCAATCTGGGAACCTAAGCTAAAGAAAATGGAAAGGACTGCCTCTCTTTGGGGTAAATCCAGACTAACACTAAAAGGGAAGAAGATCATAGCAAATACTATGATCCTCTCCCAAGCACAGTACCTCATGATGACCAACCGACCCCCACCATCGGTCGTTACGAAGGTAGAGAAACTTGTACATAACTTCTTCTGGTCTGGCAAAAGAGCCGGGGCAGTGAGGAGGGACGTCCTAAACCTCGACTTGAAAGAGGGCGGCCTCAGGCTACCCTCCTTCAAACTGAGAGTTGAAGCCTCAGTCCTTATGTGGGCTAAGAAGTGGCGAAAGCCCTACTTAGAACAACCAATATGGGCCAACGTGGCAGATGAGCTACTCAGAAAGACGGCAGATAAGAGGCCCGCTTTCGAGAGTAGACCATGGCTCAAGGAAACATCCTGGGACCCTGTCCAGAACAACTGGTGGGTCCCCAAGGATGGTCTTGGACTATCCAAGAGGCTGGTCGAACTATTCAAGGCCCCCGAAAAATATGGGATCTTGATAGACGCCCCCAAGATCTCGAGAACCGAAAGGAGGAAACAATCCTTTTGGATGAATCTTACCACGAACTACGATTCCCCCGAGCTCAAACTCCCGGGCTTCAAGGCGAGTGATAAGAACGTCTGTAACAGACTGAGGAATTTCCATAAGGTGAAAACCGTGGAAGATGCCCTCAAAGTAAGGAAAGACAGACCTGAAAGATGCCCTTACCATGGCGATTGCATTAACTTTGTGAATCGCTGGAAGGCCACTCTAAAGAGTAAATGGAACCCCAAGACCCTCTCGAACGGAGACAACTTGGACCACACTCCAAATCGCCTATTGACAAACTCCCTTGCCAATAAACTAAGTGATGCCATTCTGATAAACCCGGATATAACTCACCGGGAAAGCTTCAGAAGCGCAACAAGGGTTTTCGCCTTTAAGGAGCCAAGTGACACTCCGGGCGTAAGACCAGACATAAACCCAGAAGGGACCCTCCTTGAGGTGTTCACAGACGGGTCTGCCGATAAAAACGGTCTTGCCAACTCCAAGTGCGGAGCAGGAGGCTGGTCAACTGAGGACGTGTATACCTTCTCCCTCGCAGTTCCGGGCTACCCCCCGACGAACAACAGGGGGGAGGTAGCCGCGATACTAAAAACTCTTCAGATGGTTCCCCTAAACAGGCCACTGCTGATAAGAACCGACTCTATGTATGCCCTTAATGGAATTACGGGTGGACACAGAGAATGGGAAGACATGAACTGGCTGAACGCCTCAAACCCTGACATATGGAAGGGAATCCTGGCAAAGGTTAGGTCTAGAACAGCGGAAACATGGATACAAAAGGTGGAAGCACACAAAGGTATCCATGGAAATGAACGAGCGGACAGTTTAGCGAAGGATGCCCTAGCTAAACCCCACCCCGATGACCTCGACCTGACAGTGGACGATAGATGGTTCCCTGTTGGAGCAAGGTTGAGCACCATGAGCTTCAAATCCCTGTATGAATGGGTGAGAGAGCTCAACAGGAAGCCTTTTAGCCCGAGGTTGAAAGAGAACCTCAAGACTATAAAAAGCGTCTTCGAAGAAGCCTTCGATGAAATCCACTACGATGAACGGATATGGATATCGATCTGGCAGGACCCTATAAGGAGAGAAGTTTCATGCTTCCTCTGGCAGGCGATACACGGCCGAACTGTTGTGGGCCCCTACTTTAAGAACTGGGGACCAGAATGGGAAGAAAAGCAAAGGTGCGAGTGTGGCGAACTAGAAGATCTAGAACACATCCTCAAAGGTTGCTATAAACGCCCTTGGGTAAGAGAGATTTGGAGTGAGGCAAGTTATGCCCTCCTTACCTCCCGAGTCCTAGGCGAGGAAGTCTTTACGGACTACCCAGAATTCCCCCCTGAATACGGGTGGGTACTAGGGATAGGTCTATATAAGACTAAAAACAAGCGAGCTCAGAGATTGGTTAAGATAATCATATCAGAGACCGCCTTTGTGATATGGAAATGCAGATGCGCCTGGCGTATCAGAGAGGAAACCATGACCACCAAGCGAGCAGTGGACACATGGAACTTCCACTTGAGCAGGAGAGCGATGAACGATTACCGTAAAACTCTACTCCCTGAATTCAATACTCCCGAACTTGAAACAAAGAACGAGAGCGTACGCGCAATGTGGAAGGGGTTGATGGAAGTAACGTCCACAAACCAATCCCATAGGCGGCTTACTTGGGTTTTCCGTGACCATGGCTGATTATCCCCTGGATGGATGATTAGCCTGGCACTTACATGCTGTGCGCCTTCACAGAGTGAAAACCTGGAGGGTATAGGTCCCCAAGGGGGACAGGGCCAGCAGAGAAGTCCAGCTAATTCCAGGACCATTACCGCTGTCCGGCTTGCCGGATAACAGAGGGATTGGTCCACTCCTCAAGGTGCCACAGTGCACCTAACACCGTACCCCGGGTTTCGTCACCCTCTGCTAAGTGGAGCAGGCCGTTCCTGATTACCGGACTTGTTTCCCGGAAAGGGTGAGGGGGGGGAGGAGTGTGGGATAGGCCATGGTCGAATACACACGGAACAACCTCGCTCGAGGGGTTTTAGTGGGTAAAAGCCCCACATAACCAGGTCGGGGCCGTTGGCGGGCACCTGGTATCCGATTGCGGATTTCCCCTTCGAGTTCATCAAAAAAAAAAAAAAAAAAAAAAAAAAAAAAAAAAAAATTAAAAAAAAAAAAAAAAAAAAAAAAAAAAAAAAAAAAAAAAAAAAAAAAAAAAAAAAAAAAAAAAAAAAAAAAAAA
>WSUI01001101.1:0-11679 GCA_019633595.1 Tulasnella sp. UAMH 9824 | reverse complement strand
ACGCAAAAACACGACTCTCTCGAAGCTTTGTACGTGATACACGACAGCTACACTCGCAACGGTCAGAACCAGGTCGGATGGAGACTCAGCCGGGGCACGGGAATGCAGGTCGATTGTAAGGAAGGAACAAGCGGGTCGAGATCGTGTCTTTACCCTTGTCGACAGATGACCTCGAAGCTGTAGAAGACTTCCAACTTACGGATTTCCGAGCAGCTCTGCTCACTCCACCGTCGAGACTGAAGAAAAAACGGAAATTCGACGTCGGATCTTGTATACCCGAAGTAAGTCTGTCTCATTGCGGCTACCTTTCGTTTTGCTGATGCGGAAACAGCCAACTTACATACCCTGGCCAGACGACGTAGGCAAACCTCGTCAGCGTCTGGCGGCGATCAAACCGCACCGGGTCCGCCACGAATTCGTTCCGAACACGGACCAGCTCCTTGCAACGGGGCACAAGCGCTACTCGTGGATCATTCCCGTAAACGGCAACCTACCTTCAACCGTATCCTTGACGTCGGGGATCGTCGTCCCCCCAGATGCGACGGTGGAGGAGTTAGGGGACCCGAGTGTCATCATTGCTTCTCAAGCCCATGGAACTAAAGACCGGATCACCTGGACACCAGCAGACCTTCTACTATTCTGGTTATGGCTGCGCGATACGAGAAAAGAGTCCATCACAGGAAGCATATCCCTTTCATTTACGAGCATGCCTGAAGGGAGTCCCTCTCCAAACAGCGACTCGCCGTCCATCTTGACGGCACCACCACCGAAGACGGGAAGGTCATCTTCCAAGGCGAAAATTCACTACATCGCGTTGTACCATGACGCAGCGCAGTCGTTGGTCTTGAGGAGTTACTTCGGTAGTTTCAACACGTTGAAGATGTGGAAGGTGTTGAAGGAGGAATCGAAGGATGTCATGCGGTCGAAGGGCTTCGGGCAACCTGCTGTGGAGCGGTCGGTTCTGAAGAACGCGAGGTTGCTTTTGGCGGACGAGAGTGGTCGGGGAGTGTTGATATCTTAGAACGTTGCATATAGGCCCCGAGTGTCGTGATAGATATATTCTGTAGTTATGCGTCTTCGAGCGTTGTATAAATGTATTATAGTGAAGTTGAACATGGAAAGTGTCGTAAGAAGTAATGACAAAAGAGATCCATAGCCCCAGAATGGATATATTTCAGGACTGATGGTTTCGAGAATAAAAGAAACTAAAAAATATTGCGACCCGGAGGTCGTCCACTCTAATTCAGCGTGTCATCCTTGTGCAGGGGCCATGCTAATCTTCTCTGTATTGTTCCAAATTTAATGTATGTCACTCCGAAGAGGACGTCAAAGCGCGGGGCCGGGGGGCGGGCCGGGAAACCCCGAATCCGGTTTCGTGCCACGCGGTGGTTGCAAGCCGGCTCACTAAGATACGATGTAGATTCGGAGACAATCCGAACGAAGACAAAACCTATATGTAACCTAATCATACTCCGTATGATATGTGACATAACCTAACCTAACCTAGGGGGGGATTGAGAGAAATGGTTCTCGGGTGGAGCTCCAAACGTCTGGAAAGAGCTGGTTGGGAATCCGGAAGCCCAGGCCCCACTTGGGACTGCACAACTGATAGCTAACCCGGATTTCCAAGCAACCACTTGTTAGTAATCGAACCCGAAAATCAAACCATTTCTCTCGGGTCACCAGTCTCGTTTGAGGCACGAAACCCCCCAACGGAGCGGGAGCGAAGCGAAAGTCGAGCCACAAACGAGACAAACCCCCTCGCCGAAGGCAGAGCAGAGCGAGCGCTCCACTCAGAAAGGTATCAGATCAAGCTATGGACTAGGACTACTTTATGACTGTACAGACTCAGCAAACCAGTTACTCATGTTCGACCTAAGTGCCGACAACTCCGCACCCGAAACGCGGTCACTCAAAAAGGTAGGGATAATCTCGTCGACGGAACGCCAATACAGCAGGAAAGCTGAGGATTTCCATCGCCCTTGCTTCTGCACAACATACGGAGGCTTCCCCTGGAGCAGGAGCTCCGTCGCCCCGCCGATACGGAAGCTATGGCCCGTGAGTGTACCCAGGTCAGCGGCCGCCCAAACTTCATTACACCTTCGCATAAAGGCGTCACGCGTGAGGGGCTCGAAGGTGAGCTCTGATGCGGTTGAAAAAGCAAAGAACGGTATTGACGGATCCGAGGAGGCGCCATTTGCGTGTCGATGGAGGCGAAGAGCCTTGACTGGACATGTCGGGTCACCTTTCCGGGAATTTACCACCACCGTAGCGCCATCGTTCTTGGTTGTCTTGGTCCACGGGATATCGAACGAAAGGAACGGGAGGCCATCGCGAGCCTCACGCACAGAGAGGACCATGGCTTTCGATGGGGATCTGGAAGGGTCAAAAACCCGGGGGGAGTCGACGAGGATCTCGCCAAGCCGCATGCAGGACCAGAACGCTGTACAAGCCACGGCAAAAACCGCTATATCGAAGGAGTTTAGGAGATCGAGACAATTTGCCAGCGCGCGAAGGTGCTGAACAGTCACTGGGGGTCGCAGAGACTTCTTGGAGGAAGGAGCGCGCTTTGCGACGGCTTTCTTGATCATGTCCATGCGGTCACTTGACGATAAGTTCCAGGGTGCCCCTTGAGAAAGATGCCAAGCACGCAGACCGGCTAACCAAGTGTTCAAGGTAGTCCGCTGAACAACCTCCAGGGCCATAACAGAAGCGAAAGCGCAAAGGAGGAATTCACTCGCCGGAACCCGGTCGTCCTCTGAGATGCCTTCCCGATCACAGAACTCGGCAAACCGCTTCAAGCCAACTCCATACTGCTCCAGGGTCGACTCCTCCAAGCCAGCAAGAACAGCCCGCTCAACCTTGACCTGAAGGTGAGCTAAAGATCCTCTCTCCTCCAAAAGCCGTTCGTAGAACGGAGACGACCACAGCAAGACCCGCTTGCGGGCGAGAACCAGAGGACGATACCGGCTCGTACTGACACTCTCACCCTTCTGTAGCCGAGTACCCTTCTGTCGCATGCCGGGCTCCCAAGAGGTGAGTAAGGATTTTCGAGAAGCGAAGACGTCAGGGGTTGGGGTATTAGGAAAGGATAAGGTAGTGGGGGAAGGGATATTAGGAATAACGGGGATAGGAATAATCGAATAAGGAATGTCAGCCACCGAATTGTTTCGGCGGGCAGGAGGGACCAGAGCACGTGCTCGCGCTAGGAGGTCCGAGACAGGGTCTGATGGCGATCCCAGCCCTCGGCCGCTCCCCACAGCACTCTGGTTTTGCCCCTCCGGCGCCGCCATAGCTGAATGGGCCGTACTAAACATGGGTAAGAAAGGAATGAAGGGGGTTGGGAAGGGGAAAGCGAAAGCAGTGACGAACGTAGTCGACTGCCGGTGCACCGCGAGAAGCGCCGTCAGCCAGATTTTCTTCCGTAGCCACGTACACAGGTTCGGCAATTATATTGTTGGTGGCTTGGCAAATGAGGGTCCGCCGAATCGAATCATTCATCGGAATGTTCGATGTTGCGCCGTTTCGCAGGGCGCCGATCGCGACATTGTTATCACCCCAGATAACAACTCGCCGACCAGACAAACCAAGTTCCACCGCAGCGAGGATCGCTAGTTCCAGCCCAACTTCCTCCGCCCAGTTGATAGTGCGATCCGTCTCATTCAGCCAGCCATCCCGGCCCTTCCAACTGTCCCAACACATGGAGCCGTCCACATGCGTGAACACCAGCCCGATCCCCCAACTCGACGAAGCATCCACGTAAATCTTCATCGTGTCATCAAGCGGCAGGGATTCTAAGGATCGGGACCACTCCGTCTTCGAAAGTTCGGTCCTCCACCACTCGAGCTCTCGGACCACTGAGCCCGCAAGATGCCGTGCGCTCCGGTGGGACCCACCATACGCGTGCATAAAGCGTTGAACCGCCTTAAGATACGCTCGTCCCTCTCTAATCACGAACGTGCAGTGCATAAGTGACCCGTGGAGCGACTCCAGCGGCTTAAGGTACAGCTTGACGCGATGAGGAGAATAGACCTCGAGGAAGGTAACCAGCTTATTGAGATACTTCAGCCGCTTCTTCTCCGGAAGTGAAACTGACTTCTTGGCGATATCCCAATCGAAGCCGACGTAGGTGATCGTCGAACCGAACTGCTGGACTTTGTCGGGGTGAAGAGGAACGCCGAGGTACTTGGCCAGGTCAAAGACTTGCGAAAGATCGGCGAACCGGTAGGCGAAGGATGTGCTGCCGTCTGCCGAAGTCGACGCTGAGGTTGGAGTTTGCCAGATGGTTGTGTCGTCTACCCATTTGAAGACCTCGTCGAACCCAATCCATTTAAGAATGCTGGCGAGGGCATCTACGGTTTCACCGTGAACGCCAACAGCCGTCGTTATGCCGAACGGAAGACATTTGTCGATGAAGAAGCGGTCATCGACCCGAACCACAATATACTTCCACTGCGACGGCATAATGGGGATAGTCCGGAAGGCAGCTTCGACGTCGACGGAGGCGGCTATAGTACCGGGTGGTGCGGACGCGATCTAGTACGGGGAGGACACGCAGAGTTATAAGCACCACCACTGGTAAGCGCACAATCATTTATATGGAAGGCTCCTCTGAGCAAATACATCATGAGCCTCTGCTCGATCACATTTAGCCCCTCTGGGCGAAGCTCCTCTGAGCACACAAGACAAGCCCTCTGGCCAACTGCTCCTCTGAGCGAACAAGACAAGCCCTCTGGCTATCGGCTCCTCTGAGCACCGTCCCTCTGGACACAAGCTCCTCTGAGCACAACTTCGACGAACCCCTCTGGGTTAAGAGCCTCTGCTCCGCTAGCCCCTCTGGGCATCGAACACACCGAGAACAAGACTCACAAAGTCGCCAACCATTACAGCAGTGCCCCACTGCGTCGGGAAGTCATCGGAGTCCAGTGAATCGTTCACTGAAACGCCAGTCTTTCCTTTAAAGGACGTGTTGCGGACGATCCGGTACTTCCCGGGTTTGTCCGACTTCTCTACGACCCCAAGCGGTGATGATCGAAACGGACCGCCTAGGCGCCGCTCCACCTCGAGTTGCATATAAGGACCTTCAAGGCGACCAAGAGATAACTCCTCCTCAAGCCAACTCTCGATGACATCTTTGTGTTCAAGTAAGGAAGGGGAGTTCAACGGGGCTTCCGTTTCCAATATTGGTGGTAGGTACCCCATTGTGAAACCATAGCGGATTGAGCTAACAAGAAGTGGAAAGGAGTCTGAGATGCCGGCCCGGTCGAGGAGATGTTGAAAGGCGTCGGCGTTATATGGAGTCACGATATCGGCGATGTCAAGAGGAATGTTGGTTTTACGCGTCGCAGTTGACCGCGGTATGTCCTTGTCTCGCGCAAACGGAGCAAGCATGGAGGGTAGAAGCGTCACTGCCGCAGATTCCAGGGTTTGTTCCGTTTCGACACCGACCAAGTTGGTAGCTCCAACAGAACGTCTTTCCCTTATGAGATTTACACTCGAGTTTTCCGTCTCGATAGGTAGCCACCGTGGAGTTGCCTTTGGAGGTCTTGTGCGGGGAAGTACAGTTGGAAGCTGCGTGTCGTTGGGGACCGAAGCCTGATGGGGAGCCGCATAACAGGCACCGGCTGCTGCTCGTGCGACCGGTGCCCGCTGAAAAGGGCTGGGATGGGTTGGGATAGGGAGTGTGGAGGGGGCGATGTTGTTTCCGTCTCATCGGCATTGTGGATTGATCACCAGAACCGAACGCCCGGTTATTCTGGGATGAGGAGGGATAGTTGCTGGTGATGGAATTGCGCAAAGAATTGAGGTCGAACTCGGTGATATGAGCTAACAACTCTTCCCAGACTTGTGGTATCTCGAACATGTGGTGGTCGCCCACCCAGCGGGCCATGAACCGGTTTACCCAATCCGCGACGGCTTCAAAGTGAATCGGTAATTTCTCCCACTCGAGGATCTTGGAGAATAGTTCACGCCACTGGGTTGATACGTCATGTTTTACTTGTTCACACTGCAAGTCGACCCAGCGCTTCGAAGCGTAACGAAAATCTTCGAGAGAGGTAATCGAATTCCTCTTGTTCTGGAGCTGCGCAATGGTCACTTTCTGACCTTCTATCTCCGTCTTGAACGAAGGCGGAGGGTCGAGTAGGTATTGGTGTAATGATGCGCGAGTCAGGGCGGTGAGGGGAACTAATTGGCCGTAATAGGCGGTTTGCTTGATAAGGTAAGGGATGGGGTGGTCGTTAGGGCGTCCGCCTTCTGTACGAATTGTAAATGGAATAGAGGACGACGATGCCGGGGAGGAGGAGGTTATGGTCGATGAAGCGGTAGACTTAAGAGTAGAGGAGGGAGGAGGTACAGGGCGTTCGTGAAATTGAGGTCGTCGAGCCGCTTCGAGCTGACCAGTCAAGTTCCGAACCATTTCCTCGAGAGTCGCGATTTTATCGTCCCGCATCGATCCACCGAGAGCTTTATTGGTTTCTTCGTCTTCCAGCCACTGCATCAAGTCAGCCAGATGCTCTTCACTGACCTGCGGCTTGTCAGCGGGGACGCTTCCAGCTCGCTTCCACTCATCGAACTTCGCGCTCAAGCTCGCAACAAACTCGTCGCGCTCTCGTAATTCTCGTTCCCACTGCTGCACCTTCTCTTTCTCCTTCTGTATTCTTTCTTTCTGGAGTCTATTAGCTCTAATGGTAGCCATTGTTAGGGTGTAGGGGGAGATGATTTCGGGGTTTGTCTCATTGGTTCGGTCGGGCGTTTCAGGGCGAGTTGGAGGGTCGTCTGGCAACGGCGGAACTTGTCGACCTTGCTGGTTACTAGTAGACGTAGTGTTTTGCGTGTTATGCATGTGAAATCAGTGTGATAATTATGTGTTAGGATAGAACAGTGAGGGGGTAATGCGCGACGAGGATGTCTGGCGAGCGACGGAGGAGGGAGACAGATAGAGAGAAGAGAGAAAGAGCGAAAAGTACGAAATAGGAATTTTCGCGACCCGCCGCCCGAGCGGCTACGCCACTTCGTCATCCTTCCAAACACCTTCCGGAAACGACGTCATACCCAATTCGGATCGAGCGCCCGGGCGCTCGATCCTCACGTCTCCTATGACATCTTGCTTAGTCAGCCTCGGGTTTTGCCAGCTCCATCAGGCAAGCTGAATACGCTGGCGAAACCCAACAGCCGGCCAAGCGCCCGACCTCCAATCAAACGGGACGCCTTCTGCGGGGCCACTATACACAGCTGCAGACCATGACCTGCAACCTTACAAAGGGTGGCACTAGATCTGGTTCTTTGTTCACATGCCAAAGAACTTCGGTAGATCACATGCTCAAGGTGCAGCGCCACCCCGTCCCATTCAGTCGTTGAAGACAACGCTTTCACCAGTCCTCAGCCACCATTATACACACGTTTGATGTCACTACAGAAGAATTCAATTGCAGACATCTTATGTGACAAGAATTCAAGAGAGGGCGTGTTCGATGCGCCAAGTGAGAACGTTAGCGCGACGTAGATTGGGGAGGATTCACCGTCCCCGGCCCCCCATATCTTCAGCTCAATATATCCCTCCCTTCTCTCAACATTCTCTCCATATAACCAGTCGCACCTTGTAAATGTCTACCAACGTTGATACCGCCCTAGCAGTTGGCGCTGCCGCAATTGCTGTAGGAACCACTGCGTATGCACTCTCCGGATCCAAGACCTTCTACTCCGCAAGCCAAATTGGCTGCCGCGTCGACGACGTGAACCGAGAATCCGACCAAAACAAGACATCCTCCACTAAAGGTGACCGTGAATTTGATTTCGTTATTGTAGGAGGGGGAACAGCCGCCATGGTCCTGGCCAATCGGTTGACAGAACGGAATGACGTCAACGTGTTGCTGATCGAAGCCGGGAAGAGGTGAGCGTTCTTCCGCATGCAGCCATCACAAACGCATACTCACCAGACTGTACTTGAAACCTCCCAGCTCCAAAGGCGTACAAGCATCCCAGATTCCAGCTGTCTTCTTCCAACTCCAACGCGGACCACGCGATTGGTCGTACTGGACCGTCCCACAAAAAGAATGCCACAACCGCGAACTCCCCTGGACAAGAACGAAGATTCTCGGAGGATGCTCGAGTGGAAACGCTATGATGTTTAACCTAGGTGCGCCTCAGGATTATGACGAGTGGGCGCAGCTCCAGAAAGGCGCAGACGGCGCGGAAGGATGGGCGTATAAGGAATTCCGGAAGTGAGTCCAGCAGTGTGACACATACATAAAAGAGACTAATCCGGGTTGTAAAGATACCTGCTAAAATTTGAAAGGTTCGTCCCTCATCCCGAGGTACCTTGCCCAACGGAGGAGAGGGGCAAGACGGGTCCAGTCAAGGCATGGTCTTCTTACCCCCAACTGGCGGGCCTCCCCTAACCCCCATTCCATCCCAATAGACCGGCTATTTTGGATTCTACTCCGATTTGGGAAGAGTTTTTATTCCGACTTGTGAAGCCATCGGTATCCCGCACGTTCCGGATGTGAACACCTCCAAGGGTATGGGCGCGTTCAGTATGTCGTGGCGTTGGCAAGATGTAACCTGCTTTTTACCCTCAGGCGCGATGGGTGTTACTCGAACGGCAAGTTACATCGACTCGAATGGGCGAAGAGTTTCAACCGAGTGAGCATCCAGACGACTTCCTAACTAAGCATACCGAAACGCTAACAAAACGTCTCAAACCTGCTTGTCGTAGGACTGCATATCTGACTCCCGAAGTACTGGCTCGACCAAACCTCAAAGTCGTCTGCGGTGCTCAGGTTACCAAGATCCGCTTCAGCGAAGCCAAACGCGCCGTCGGAGTCGAATTCGCGGAAAAGAAAGGTGGACCGGTGTATTTCGTTGGCGCTAAGAAGGAAGTCATCCTCTCGTACGTCACCTCTTACTCGTTCCAAGGACGCTGTTTCTTACTAATTATTGACTCTTGATCACTCTTGATAGCGCGGGCGCAATCAATACTCCTCAAATCCTACTCCTCTCCGGCGTTGGACCCTCATCCGAACTGGCCAAACATTCCATCCCGGTCGTCCAACACCTCCCAGGCGTAGGCCAAAGCCTCGCAGACCACATCGTCTTCAACTCCTGCTTCCCAGTCCGACCGAGCTATTATGTTGGGCGCTACTTTGTACCGAAGAACGTGCGGGAACACCTGGCCATGGCTGGAGCCATCGCGCAGTATTTGATGAAGGGGACGGGGCCCATGGCGACGAACGTGCAGGAGTGCATCGCGTTTACGAGGGTTGGTGATGGGGAGATTGGGAGGAAGGTGGATGGCGGGGAGGGAGATGTGCGGGAGGACTCGACGAGTGGGAAGGGAGCACCGGATGTGGAGCTCATGGTGACGGGTATGACTTGGAGGGTGCGTGAGGCTCGAATTCGACCCACTCTTGTGTTTGAGGTTAAAAGGTAAACTGACGAATTTGTGCGGACAGGATCATGGGCATAAGAAGTTCGACGCGCCCGCATCAATGACCATCACCACGACGGTTCTGCGGCCAACAAGCAAGGGAACGGTAACTCTCAAGTCCGCCGATCCATGGGACAAACCTCTCATCGACCCTTGGTGAGTCTCCCGGCAATTTCTCCTTCTCCCTTCCGATCATTGAAGTGTGCCCTTTGTTCGGAATCTCAGCTACCTCACCACGAAACACGACCTCGACATCCTCGTTCGAAGCGTCAAGCTCGCCTATCAACTCGCCAACACCGAGCCGCTCAAGTCCGCAGTCGACCAAAGCGTTAAACATCCTCTTCTGGATCACGCCCTGGGGAGCAAAACGAACGCGGAGATCGAAGACGTAATCCGAAGTCGCGTCGAGACTGGGTGCGTCTTTGAGCCAAGTGGCATAATAAACCCGCACAGCTGACCTTGATAACCTGCCAAAATACCCCATTCCACCTGCGACATGTAGATACCACCCGAGCTGTACGGCTCGGATGGCGCCGTTAGAAGATGGCGGCGTCGTTGATGCCAGATTACGGGCGTACGGCGTGCAAGGACTGCGAGTCGTCGACGCGAGCGTGCAGCCGGAGATCGTGAGCGGGCATACGACTGGACCAACGATCGCGATTGCAGAAAAGGCGGCTGATTTGATTAAGGGAGACTATCCAGATGGGACATACAGGTGAGCTGAATGAGACAATTATGGGGACCGTGTGGATAAAACCCGTTTGGGAGTTAAAATGGATTAGAAGGAAACGTTTTAGTCTTTATGGCTTGATAACACCTTGCGGTCGTGGCAACCTCTCATCGTCGCTCTACAGAGTCTTCGAAGCAGGTAAGACGGCAGACATGTCCGCATGGCCTCAATGCGTACGACTTGTGCATCACGCAGGCGCAGATTTGGCAGTTGAGCGCTTCCTCGGCGGCGGATCACTTGGATTGTACCTATATTTGGCGCCACCGTCGTCCTCCAAGTCGCTGACGCCGCGAATGACGGAGGAGGAGTTTGGGGACTGGAGCATCATCGCTGCTTGTCAAGCGTACGGAAGTAAAGACCGGATAACCCGGACGCCGATGGACCTTTTACTATTCTGGTTGTAGTTGCGCGATACGAGAAAAGAGTCAATCACGGAGAGTATCTACGTCCGTTCACGAGCATGCCTGAGGGGAGTCCCTATCCAAGTAACGACTCCCCAGCCATCTCGACGGTACCACGACCGAAGACGGGAAGGTCATCTTCCAGAGCAAAAATCTACTATATCGCATTGTACCACGACGCAGCACAGTCGTTGGTCTTAAGGACTTGCTTTGGTAGTTTCAACCCGTTAAAGTTGTGGAAGGTGGTGAAGGAGGAATCGAGGGACGTCATACAGTCAATGGGCTTCGAGCGACCCGCTGTGAAACGTTCGCTTCTGAAGAACGCGAGATTACTTTTGGAGGACGAGAGTGGTCGGGGGGTGTTGATATCTGAGAGGCCCCATATACGCTACGAGCATCATGATACATCTTCTGCAGTTATGCGTCTTCAAACATTGTATAAATGTATCACGGTGCAGTTAAACACAGAAAGTCTCGTAAGGAAGTAAGGACAAAAAAAGATCCAGAGCCATAAAAGGGACACGCTGAATTTGGGAATGATGTTTTCGAGAATAAACATTTCAAAAAATATTGCGACCCGGAGGTCGTCCACTCTAATTCAGCGTGTCATCCTTGTGCAGGGGCCATGCTAATCTTCTCTGTATTGTTCCAAATTTAATGTATGTCACTCCGAAGAGGACGTCAGAGGGATGGATATTGGGAGGGTCGGAAACACCTGAATCTAATTTTGTGCCGCGCGGTGGTTGCAAGCCGGCGGCCGAACGCCCCACTCCGATCACACAGCGCGCCTCGTTCTGCTCGGCCACTGTACACCGACCACGTGCCGCTTCCTCACAACGGATAGGAAGTACTAGATCTGGTTCAAACAGCAGGACTCTTTGTTCACATGCCAAGGTTGGCGCAACCTTCGGCAGGTCACATGCTCAGGGTGCGGCGGCACTCGCCCATGGCCATTCAGTTGTTGTTGACAATACGCTTTCACCAGTCCTCAACCACCATTCTACGTCCACGCTTGATATCACTACACCGCATTCCAGGAGAAACTCTCGAGTGATGCAACTGCATCTATCTTATGTCACAAGAATTCAAGAGAGGGCGTCTTCGATCCGTCGAATGAGAAC
>WSUI01001100.1:0-11682 GCA_019633595.1 Tulasnella sp. UAMH 9824 | reverse complement strand
TGAAGAAACCAGAATTTGGGCCTTACCTATATATAAGCCACAAGTACTGCTAGGTTCCTGGCATGTCCTGAGTCAGCCCTTGCTTCAAGGCGCTTGTTAGACCCCAGGAACGTGTTAAAAAACGACCCCACACAGCTATGTCGGGGGACTTGCTGCACGACCTGGCCTACTCTTTTGGCGCAATTCAGACCAAAAACCCTCCCGGCCCTCTATTCGGACGCTGTTGGATGGACGGCGCGGAGAAAGAGAAAGAGGTGATTTCAACTCGCGTGAAATGAAGTGACATCGGCGAGAGCGACCGACCTAGGCGGGGAAATGCCATTCCAGGCCGGAAATTGATTTCGCGCTCGGCGCACACTAGGCGAGCTAATAATTACGCGCCGAAAGGTCTATTTCGCTTCGTAACACCCAGTCAGAGTAACGAAGTAGATAGCTGAGCGTGACATGGCTGTTGGCACGAAATCAAAAAATGGTGACGGCGCGAAAAATGGGCTGTTATTCGCACCCTCAGCGATTTCACGCGCGGCAATGATTTTTGGGGTATGGTCCCCATCCGTTTTGCTTGGAGCGAGATTAAAATAATAAAAACTGGTTTGACCTACTATACATTGCTCGTAACGAGAAGTAGGAAGGCAAAACTTTCACGTTTACCTTTACGGACTCCCGGCTCGTATTACTTTGCATATGGATGAAAAGCAGAGGACTGCGCAGAGTCCGGGGAGCTTATAGTTACCCAGTTTGCGCCTAGGCTGCCCCACAATAATCATATATATCCTGGACCCCTCTTGGATTTATTCAAATAACTTCAGGGGTTTCTTTTTTCTTCTTCTTCTTCTTTGTTGGCAAGTAAGCTCAATAGGAGTTTAGTAGAGTTGAGATTGGTAAAAAAATTCAGTCCTTAAAACCTTTGTTCCCAGTCAAGATCGCACAATAACTGTTTCGAATAATCGGACATGGCAGCCACTCCCTACGAAGTGAGAAATTGCATTTCCGAAGAGTGGAATTAAGGACAAGGGTCCTTGGGATGTCAAGACCCTGGTCCGCTCCTTGCTTTTGGCGAGGACCCGAAAAGTGTGTTACAAAGAACTCACCACATGTAGGAGGAAAGGTGCGCGGCCGAGTGGATTGTATGGGGATATTGGTTTTTTGTGCAGTCTTGGTTCGGTCGGATTCAGAACAATACGACGAGGTAAGGATCCTGACATTCCCCATTGCAAACTGTCCTACCCCCTTATCCCGCACTTCGAAAACGGAATCCCGGACGTTATGTCCCAGCCCCGTAAATGAACGACTTTCCATAGATGTACGACTTAGCATAGATATTCAACGGGGAGTCGACTAGTCTCAGGAAAATTATAAATTCTGACTCCGACGAACCAACTGATGGGACGTTGCAAGAAAAGGTACTAAGGATCCTGTGGACCTGGTTTTGGGGCCTTGCCCTCGGTGGCACTCCGACACGGTGCCGAACCGTCCCGGATTGAACGTATTTGCTATTTGAGCCCTGGCGAGCGGCACAGCCTTATCTTTAGCTTGTATGACTGGAATTCTTCGATGCTCAGAAAAAAATTTAACGAACAAATAAGATCAGCTGGATGAATATGGGTACCAGTAACATGTGAATTGGGGCAGCCAGCGAGGAGAATAGATATGAATCCTGCAAGCTTTCTGGCCGATATTTTGATCTTCTTCATTTGTAAAGAGGTACCTAGTTAGTTGCCAAAAACACTCTGTCAGGGCATATTAATGCAGACTTAAGCTTCGGCCGGAAGGCAAATGCGGGGTAGCCAGTGTGTTTGAACCCTCGCAAGGCTTGACTGCCGCACCACTCGGATCCTATTAGCTACAAAAGCAGCAACATGTTCGATGACATGATGGTCAGTTGGACCAGAGGAGTCGCCGGTGGGACGCGGATTAGACTTGGCGGTGATCCGACCGAGGAACAACCTGTGTGTGTGTCAGATCCTTTCCAGAGTGAGAGCAATGATGCGCTGGCTATGCGCCGATATCAGGACGCCAGCGATGAGTCTAGACCTTGTGTACTTAAAGTGCTATGCGGCTGGCATTGCAAGCAAACAGCCGGTGAGTCGGTGACTCTACCGTATACTCGATAATCGAGTACTTTCGAATAAGCGGTCGGCGCTGTTACCGTTTCTCTTGTTACAAGACCGCCTCTCAACTGATCGATTCTTGCTTTAGTCAAGGATAGAAGTATTTTACCTGAAAGTCATATATCATATACATTCAACGAGATTATATCTCATCGTGATCAAAGACACAACAGAAAGTAAGCAATGCCACCCAAACAGGGGTGCGAGCATCCCTGTAGCGGAAGGTATTGCGAGAGTAATCGATGCTAAGAAATTTCGTCACCAAATATGAGTGCTGTGATGGTATAAAACTAAAAGGGCGTGTCTTTAAGCGAAGGTGGCGGTGAATTGGGTGAACGTCTGTTAGCCGAGGAAGGAAAGAAGAAGCAGAAAGAGGAAGAGGAACAAAGCTGGTTTCAAATCAAAAGCGGCGACTGGCGAGTCCTTAGATCTCGATCGAGTGCATGCTGGTCAATAATTGAATTTAAGAGGTCGGTCATCGAGCTCGTCATCGTCAACGATGACGGCAGACTCCGCTCTACTAAACGCCCTAGCTAGCCTCCTCAACCGTACTCAATCGCTTTACAGCCCTTTCTCGTGTTATGACCTTGCAACTTGGCAGCCTTCATATCTGCTTGGAAGTCCTTCGCCTTAACAGCGTTGAACCTCTTCCTCGCCATCCGATGTTGTTCTATGATGTGCCTCGCAAGGGTCTTGGCGCCATATCGCACGGGAAATCCGTGTCTGGCCAGAGCGACCTTTGTACGGCCGGTGTGTCGCCAGGCGGTGGAGATGAGGGACCCGGCACGAACCGAAGCAGCGGAGGACAATTCTTGGAGCATATTGGACGTATTGGAGGCGGATTTGACGATGGCCTCGTCGAGGAGCTCGTCGAAGGTGACGATGGCTGAGAAAGAAAGGACTCGGTCGGTGATGCTGCTGGACTTGCCATCCTCTAATTCGACTGGCAGGTGGTCGTTCGGCACAGCTTTGACACCGCGAATGATGCACCCGAGGGTCAAAGAGATCCTGAGTCCACCGGGGAGGCGAGGACGGCCAGAGTCTGTTTGTATCTGGGCGTCGGCATACCGGACGTCGACGATCTCTTTCTCCTTGTCCTTCCAGCTGCCACGGTCGCAGAATACAACGCGCGCACTAAGCGGAGTGGTGCTGCTAGGGCGGGTTGTGCCATTAGAACGTTGACCAAAGAGAGCGATAGGGCTTCAAGATAACCTCGTCCTTGACGTCGCTAATCGTCGTGGTGGAGGAGGGGCCGCGCTAGCCAGCGGAACCAAGAGTGGAAGGGACAGAGTCGGGGAGTCTGAAGAAGCATGGCTGTCGAACCCATAGCAATCGCCACTTTGAGGTATCAACAGTGGATGTAACGATACCGTCATTGAGCGTACGGGGTGGATGAGAGATGGGGTGGCCGTCATGAACACCAGGATGGCGGGAGGCCCGGGGGTTGCCTTGTCGTAAGGCCTAACTTCGTAAATGGCCGTGCCCAGGACGGCGATGACAATGGAGACAACGCTGGACATTGGAATAGCGATCAATTTTTGTTTCGAAGTAGAAGGTAACTTACTGACATGGATGTCGTCCACGAATGGGAAACATTGGACGCCTGTAAAACACGCGATGAAGTGGGGCAGGCGATGGCGAGGTCTGAAGTAGACGCCTTTATTTCTTGTGTTATAGGAAGCGATCTTTTGAATGTCTGTGTTGTGTGCTGAACGATGATCTCTTCGTCGGAGGCTAATTCGGTCGGCGAGACATTCCCGACGGTGCCTTCGTCGACTTGGTCTCGGTCCGATGTGCTGTAGGTCTCATGGACAGAAAGCCGAATCTTAACGTTGCCATCACCCTCGTGGATGGGAGCCATAGCGGTATTGTCGGGGATGACTGGTTGGGACGGCGGGAGAGAAGGAGATACCGTGTAGTCACGTCGCACAGCAGGGGCTCCTATTTCTTCGGACGGGATCGGAGGGTCTGAGAAAGTGCTGTGCTATCAGAGCTGGACAATGTCCCGCGTGTGAAGGAGGGAAGGAGTCAATTGTGGAATGCAAACTAGAGTTGGACAAAGCCTGGTAGACTACTAGGATTCGCGACTGACTGCATCGTGAACGGTATTGTCTTTGGATTCCCATCCCAAGTCGTCACCTGAGTCCTCGTCTGAGAGTGATCCATTCACAACATCGCCTGTAAAGACGCAAACATAAGCTGGTGGTATCGGAGGACGAAGAGAGCGTCGATGAAAGGGAAGCGAGTGGTTTGCGTGCATAAAGCCTCGCGTATTCAACTTCCGAATCATAATCTCCAGCGAGGCTGGCTGTGGTGTGACGACGGGGGAGAGGACACGAATTCCGGGAGCGCGCTTCTTCAATCGACGGACTAGGAAAGCAAATGCGCCAATATATTGCGAAATCGGGAGCTGTGTATAATATAATTACTTGTTTTGGGATATATTCGCGTTGCCGTATGGCGGCTTTAACGGAATTGGTCAAGCCGCACAGAAGCCTCGAGTGAAAAGTCAGAGTCCGGCAGTGAAAAGAGGTTGAGATATAATTGATTCGATGTGCGGTGTCCTGTGATGCTAACCGTGTCATAGGGTAGCCAGCGATCGTGAGCCATGTTATGAGTTTCCGAATTTGGTATATATTTTGCGCCTTTCGAGACGGCTTTCTGTTGGAACGTCACGTCCACTCCATTCAAAACCCGTTCACTTGCCTAGAAAACAAACGCAAGTAACGCATCGTCATCCTGTGAGCCCCATTCCTGGCCTTGGGAAGTACCGTATACGTTTGGCCAGCATGACGTCCACCTTGACATCGTTCTCTGCAGCCAAACCCAGTGCTGGAGACGCTTGTTATGTATAGATACTATATAATGCCCTCGCCCCCCGGCGCTCAAACAGCTTCTGCCTTCTCCCGGGCAGCTTCTAGACGCCGTAGTTTATCCAACCCGCTTCCTTCTTAACGGTAATTATGATCAGGTTCGTGTGTCGCCGTGTCGGTTAGGCTATTTGAGGTTCCTCCTCCAGCACAATGGCAAGACCAAAAAAATCATTCAGTTCCAATACCTCCTGAGAGAAGTCTTCGCGAATTTCAGCTACTCCCCCTGGTCCTCGTGCTGCACGTACACCAGCATCAAGTCTTGACTTCAACTCTTTTCATGCTCCATACAGAGATCAGCGCTTCGGAGCCGGCGGCGGGGCGCTTGGTGTGATCGGCCGTACGAAATTAATTCCAACACTTCCACCCTGAATGCCGTCGCTCTTCTTGGAGACATCCTGTCCGCCGTACTGTCACTGACCCATAAGCGGTAGATTTTGAATAAGGACCGCATTTCTGCCTCAATTCTGCTCAAGGCACCTAGATTTTTGCCACGTACCTACTTTAGCCTTTTGTGAAAATATGTGACAAAACCTTTTGGTAGTAGGACAAAGGGGGGACGAGCTATAGGCGATATGATCCGATGAGATGAAAGTGACCCATTAATGGAGGGGAAGGGTCGTGTTTCTCCGGCCAAAACGTCACATTTTGTCACATCTGGTCACTTTACCCAGCAGAAGTGACGCGATTGTCACCACAATCGTGCTGCCACATAAGGGGACACGCGAAGGGCCGGCCCAAACCGGAATGTAACGCGACCGCCTATTGTTGTCACGGCCCCTCGACCCGGGGTAGGTCCTGCCCGAACTAGAGCACAGGAAGCCTCGAAAAAAAATTCTGAGGTCTTTGGTACGTATAATGTATTGCGCGATAAACGACGCGACAGGTAATTGAGCAGATCTTGTGAAGTGAACGGGTGAAGGATGGGGGGAAGCGATCCTCGGACCACTATTTCCCCAATTTCCTTCCCCCCCCTGCAGTGAATCCCTCCCAAATTTTCACGCTATATTATATCATGTACATAAAGTAGTACGAAAAAAGAATCACCCCCAAACTCTACGAAATGAGGGAGAAATGCGGGATCTACGACTAATGGGGCACATCCCGCTTATGGGTCAGTCACAGTATTTATTTCTTCCTCTCTCTGAACAAGTCCAGGGACTGATACCCGTACTGCTCCTGACCCAGAAGTGAGCCACTTTCCGCATGCCTTTCCACCATCCCATCGCCGGCAATTTCACTTAGGATAATTTATCTTTAGCTTAGGTAACATCATAAAAAATTTAGAGGTTAAAAGTGGTTTACATAACTGTTTTCATCCTCGAAAATCGCCTCACCCGGCCCCACCTTCCTAAAGCAGCTCAAGGCCACCCGTCTCGGGAGCATCTAGGGTGCCTCCTACCTCATTAGGCAGGTGGGGCCAGGGCCGGCGGGTGCTTATGCAAATCACTGTATTGGGCCTGATTTGTAGGACTTCAACACCCAGGGTCTTTCCTGGGCTGCAAGAGTGAATTCCGCACTAGCGGATAGCATGAGCTGTATATCTCAATTATAGTGCGAAAACAGCGGTCTGCCAATATTTGAGCGAGGGAAGGGGAGAACGGATGGGCGGCAGAGAGGAGGCCGCTATAAAAAATGACTGGGATCTCCTCCAAAAGTGACGGCATTTACTTTGATCTTTGAATGAGCTGTACCTATAGTGAATCTAGACAATATATACGGCTCTGGGGCTCACAGATGAGTTTTTGCGTGTCGACCGCCTATATTTTCGAAGTTGGTATGGCACGCGCGGGAGGTACCGTGCTTATTGATAGCATCGTCGACACCTCATTTTCCGGAGAAGCGGCTGGTAAATTGATGATTACACGGAGAAATGGTTTCTCTCTAAAACTCAGAAAACAGCTTGTTGATAGGTGAGAAGGTGATAGAGGGGTGAGGGGAATGGCTCATCTTCTACCCATGGCTCACTTCTAGGTCAGGAACAGCTCCAGTCCGATGCCGTAATCATTAATTTCCGTGCCGCGACCTTGCTGGCGGTTCGCCGACGATAGAGCGTTTCATCGCATAGGGCAATTGGTAATCGTTAGAGGTCTTCGCTAGCAAGTCATGACAAGTGCTTGCGCAAATGGGGAAGAGGGGATTACCTGAAACGGGAAGCCGAATGCTGGCTTAGACGAGTCCCTCCGCTTTGTCATTTCTTTGGACAAGTGTCAAGCTTTGCCTCGTTCCGCGGCTGCCTAGAGCATATTATTACCCCGATGTTGCCCTCGAACGACGGGTATGACTTCTTCCTAGACCATGCCCTACTCTTGGCGAGGGCTTGTTTATTCTTGCGCGCTCCGTTGCGTCAGCCTGGACCCTCTCCAGGCTCGCGTACAGACCTTATCCACCTACCGAATTAAGGGTCGGTGAGCTCAAATCCTTCGCCCCTGCAATGCCAATGGTGAAACGAGGCGCGTCTCGTCGTTTTGAACACGTCGGAACTCGATTCGTCGGACGCACATGGCGTACCACCATCCTGAACACGGGCTTCAATCGAAAATAGAGTTTTACTAGGAGTTCCCGCTCAAGTCGGGCGGTCCGATGTTAACCTCTCCATTGTCGAGACGAGAGGTGCGATGGCCTCATCTAGCGTCAGCACACGTCAGAAAGCACAATCTCTCGGCCCCAAAAGTGGTATAACGTGTCTCAAACTAGAGCCAATAGGAAGTCAAAGGAGCGCATACGACTAATAGCTATTGGAGCTGAGACTGGGAGGGAAGAACGAGCCAACAGATAGGGCCAAGCACTGATCGGGAAACAGGTCCCGTCACTAGAGCGGACTCCCATCCGGAACGAATTTGAACGACTGGAAAATCAACATGGTTAGGAGTAAAGCAGTGACAAATGGGCCCGAAGCGTATGGACGTACAATGTTAATGCGCTCTGGGTTCCAGCTAGGATCCGTTGAGGCCTTGTAGTCACGATATCCGAAGAGTATCGCATTATCCTCCGTGAAAGGCAGGCCGCCGGAAAGACCTAGATATTCTCGTTTAGCGAGCTGTCGAAGCCGAAGAGACGAATGGAAACACTCACTACCGTCGGGATTAACCCATTTGAGTGTCAGGGACCAGGTGGATACATCAACTGTCCACTATTACGAACTTAGTCGCGAGGAATGGCTGGTCGGCAGGGTTAGAGAACGTACAACAGCAGATTCAACCTTGGCGAGGCCAGCGCTCTCCGGGATCCAAGAATTCTGTCCTGCGACCGGTGTACTACCAGCGGAAGCTACGGCGCAAATTGAAAATTAGCGGAGGCTTGCCTTTGGGAACTGAGACTCACTCTGTATTGTGTTAGCCATGTAGGCAAACCTATCCATGGAAGAATGGCGAGTGAATATGGTTGTTCTGAGAAACTGGGCAGGAAACCTACCCAGGGCCCGATCCAGATTTGACCGTCCAATCACCCCAAGCGACAAGGCCCAAATAAGGAGCGGTGGCTGCGTTGGGGAAATTTGAGTTCTGCAATTATTATTAGAGACTAATTTGCTGCGATCTATTGACGGGTCACGCACCAACGGCACCATGTTTAGATTAGTGGCGGTTCCAGTCGTCCCGGCGGGGACATCGAAGTGCACGCGGAGAACATTACTGTTCTGAGCAGTCTGTATCTGATAGATCATGGAATCCGAGCTACCATAGCCAACTGCAGATATGTAGCCAACAGGGCTTCCGTTATCGCGATTGTACACCTTGATCACCCCGCTACAACTGGTGCATGTGACTGGAGGGAGTGGAGAGGCTCCCGTTCGTCGTACAGGCGACGCTTGTGAATGAAGAGAAGTTAATAATAAAGAGAGGATATTTCGTCGGTTGAGTACCTTTATAACGGCGAGATTTGGAAGGGGCAAGCGGGGGCAAACCTAGTAGAGTGGAAACTTAGCGCCATGCATGAAGATGGTCAAAGACAATGCCATACCTCTAGCAAATCGTTTTGCATTCGTATCAAGCTCGACTGTATTTGGGGAAAAATGTGAGGCTTGCCCAATTGAACGGGGCTCGCCGAGCAATGCTGGGCCGGTTGTTGAGTCCGTGATTAGTGGCCTTGAAACCGCATTCGGTACAAAGACCATAGCTGTAAGGAGTGGAAGGAGTACTGTGAGAAGCTTCATAGTATTAAGGACCGGGTGGAACAAGAGAGTGGAAGAGGTTGGTATCGAGAACGCAAGCGAAGAAGAGGGGAACTGGGAAGCCTGAAGGAAATCAGAATTTGGGCCGTACCTATATATGGGCCACCGGTGCTGCTAGGGTCTTTGCCTTTACTGGCTTAGCGGCTGCTTCATGCCGTTCGTTAGACCCCAGGAACGTGTTGCACCACGACTCACCCAAGCAATGCCGGGCGCATACGAGATGCCCGCCGCACGACCGAGTCTTGTCTTTTCGGCGCCAATCTCGATCAAAAACTCTCCGGCCCTGCTATTCGGATTTTGTTCGACCGACTGGGCAGGGCCGCTGATACCGGTGGGAACGAGACATACTTTAATTCATAACGCTTGGCAAGAAGCACTCCTGCTGAAATTCGTTCGAGCAGGTGTAAAATGTTGTGATAAAAGTGCCTATATTGTCTCTGAAAAGCTCATGGAATATGCATCGATGAACAGTTTGCTAGCGCGATGGGTGCGGTTAGTTGCCTGTGACAAACACGACGGTTAGTGAGAGACCCTTCTGGGGCACAGCAGGGTCAAAGAACACCGTGATCGCCAGCCAATTCAATACACCCACACAAAATACCGTACCTTCTCGCTAAAATCGGAGAATGAATGACACGGGGCCACACTTCTTCCTGGTGCATCCACCTGAGGCCGGCGGCCGGCTGGGACATGAAAGCGTACTGAGCGGTTCCCTGCCAAGCGGAACCCAAAATCCTGTCGGTTGTAAGCTGCTATCACTTAAGTAGACGCTTAGCAGTCCTTATTTTGTCAATTCTAGGAGGTTCTACGCCCAGGAAATCATTTAGTTGCAAGTTAAAGGCGAGGTGTGATGACTTTGACGATTTGAATTCGAACCCTCACCCGCAGGACCCTTCACCCAGCCGACAGAGAGCCGAGGGCCTTTTTTGAAATCTACCGGTCCGGTCGCGGGGTCGGGACGTGGGATATCAAATTTTAACGACAAGGTACAGCAATACGGCCTGCATCAGAAAAATGTGTTTTTCAGAACCCCGGTGGGCTGCGGAATTTTTGAACTCAGTACTTGGCGTAGCGGAATCAAGGGTCCTGGCGATGAGGGCCACCCGAACCTTGAGATCGTCGTCTCGGGACACCTGCCGACAGAGACATTGATCACGAGACAATATCGAAGAACCACCCGTCCTCGGCAGCGACCATCTGCCGCTTTCTATGAATACCACTCTCAATCCTATCACAGGAAGATCAATCGTTCTCTCGCTGGAGACAGCACTCTCCACGCTGAGACGCCCACGCGCCGCTGGCACAGATTTCTCAGAGCCTCTGGAGGCTACGTGCGGCGCGACGCGGTTTCAGCGAAGCTCTCATGTTTTCCTGATGTGGGCCTTGGGTACAACCCAGACGATGAAGGTAGAGTGAATAATTTGGAGTCAAATGTCCCAGAAACGTGCTCTTTTGCTTTATTTTGACGTGCTCCTCACTTTTCACAGTGGGCAAAGCCCTGAAAGGGCTGCCTGGCGCGACGGAGCAGCGTGGGTAGGGACAGGACCTTGCACCTGGATTGCAGAAGGTAAGAAATGCCATCCAAACAGGGCGTGCAAGGTCCCTCTAGCGGACCGGTATTGCGACAGCTATCGATGGAAAGAAATTTCGTCACCAAAAAGCTGTAAGATGAGGGTTGTGATGGTATGAAACAGGAAAGAGGTGTCTTATAAGCGGGATGGCGGTGAATTGGTTGATCGTCCAGTAGCCCAGGAAGCAAAGAAGAAGCAGAAAGAAGAAACGGAAACAAGCTGGCTTCAAGCCAAAAGCAGCGACTTACCAGAGTTTACATCCAGATCGAGAGCATACTCTTCAAGAATCGAATTTAAGACGGCCGTCAGTCGAGCCCTTCATCGTGAACGATATCGGTAGACTCCGGTCCACCAAACGCCCCAGCCAGCCTCCTCTGCCCTTCCACGACATTGTCAGGCCCTTTCTCATGTTATGACCTTGCAACTTGGCAGCCTTCACAGCTGTTTGGAAGTCCTTCGCCTTATCAGCATTGAAGCCCTTCCTCGCCATCCGATACCCTTTTTTGACGTGCCTCGCAAGGGTCTTGGGTCCAGATCGTACGAGCGATCCTGGCCAGAGTGGACCTTCGCATGGCCGATGGCCCGGGAAGGACCGGTGACGGCGAGGCCTGAGTGAACACTTCTCTTCCTTGGATTGTAAGAAGTGATCTTTTGGATGCCTGCGGCGTTTGTGTGCTGAACGGCGATCTCTTCGTCGGTGGCAACCTTGTCGGCCTCGGAGGCTAATTCGGTCGACGCGACATTCCCGATGGGGCCTTCCTCAAGTTGGTCTCGGTCCGATGTGCTGTAGGTCTCATCGACAAGAAGCCGAACCTTGGCGTCGGGTCATCATCATAGACAGGAGCGATAGTGGTGTTATCGGCGATGATTGGTGGGGACGGCGGAAGAGAAGGAGATGCCGTGTAGTCGCGTCGCGCATGAGCGGTTCGTAGTTCTTCGAACGGGTTGGGCGGGTCTGG